>CM042190.1:523873-646239 GCA_023539305.1 Ilex asprella | reverse complement strand
GAGGTATGGGCTGCAATGTGGGGGTTGGCTCCTAGCATGTCAAGACCTATCCTTTCAACCTCCCATTGATGGGAGGCCTGCACACACATGCTAGGGACCATTATGCACGAAAATGAATGACACACACTCCATATATACAACATTATTCAGCATTTTGAAGGGTGGCTACCTAAGCTTAGGAGTAGTTTTAGTGAGGAAGAAGATGAATGGTGCTAGAAGTTTATATTTTTGTATTTTCTTCATTCCAATGTCTTGTAATCTCTTGTAAGGATCTTCTAAACTTTGTTTAAAGTCTTTAATGTTATTTATTGCAAGTTCATTTCTAGTTTAATCCTTTACTCTAGCTTTCACCATTGATGTTTGAAGCTTTCTTTATTTCTTAGCTTAAAATGTGTTTTGAATATTTTTCTTCATAGACTTAAGTTTCTTGAATTAGTTTAAGTTTCATGCTCCATTTTCTTTCCATGTCCATTTCCTTTATGATTGTCTTTGCTTTTAATATGAATTGCTAGTTTTAAGTTGGTTACTCCAAGGGAGATTTCTCTTGGGTATTTCATTTCAACTCTTTTTCATTCCTCCCTTTAGGGTCAAATGGTTCAGTTTGACGGGGTTGAGAGTGAATGACTTGGTGAGTCTTTGATATTCCGTAGGCCTAGTCACGTTTTATGCTTAGCTACTCACCAATCTCGTCCCTAGCTTCCCTCGAATCAATCGTTCATTCATGCTCGATCGGAGGAAGGCTTTAAGTTGATTTGGTATTCCCATTGGAATGAACCCTTTGGAGTAGCCAACACTTATTTTCTTGCATTTTCATTAAGCACAAAACTCATCAAAACCAACTACAAGATTTTACATTTTCTCCTTTGTTCACCAAATCACCTTCACACACTTGAACTTTCCTTCCCTGAGGAGACAACCTTGGAATACTTTCCAAGTAAAACACCGACATTCAAAAGACTCCTTGCGATTGGGGAGCACTTTTGTGCACACACATCCCATTTTACATCATTCCATTTCCCTTGCCTCATTGCCCTTTCTTTTGACACTATCTCTAGGGGAAGAAATCTTTCTCCCCCGGCCATACATTGCATCATTTGAGGGAGAGTAATTAGGGATTATTTGAGGTAAGGTTTATCAATCAATCACGTTCTACTCGGCTTAAGGTTCGGTCCCCCCATCGATTCATCCTTTCTATCTTCAAATTCTGTATCTAATGACATTTAGACATCTCATTTTGTTAGGAAGTAAGGTACCGCGGATGTCCAACCTTTATATCTCTTCCTTCTCAGGCTAGGCTAACGCGCGACTTATAGCACTTTGAAGCTTCTTTGGTAAGGGATCGTGTCCATCCATGAGGCTGATGATTTATATCTAGCAGCCATACTTTGATCACTCTGTATTGGTATCCTCGACATCCCGACTTTCAGTGGGACATGGGAAGAGCATGTGCAAAGTGCTAGATCTGTTTCGGATGCCTGCCTTGTAGCACGAGGCTGAACTTGAAGAAGTGTGAATTCGCCAGTCCTTAGTATATCCAGGGTATGTTGGTTGAGGAGGACAACTAAGATCCGCAGTGGAGGCCATCATGAAGTGGCCAAGACCCAAGCCCTACAATGGAATGAGTAAGGAAAGAATGTTGGAGTTTTGGTGGTGCCACCTGAACATTTCAAGTTCTCCTGTAATTTCAACTCCTCTACGGAAGTGCACTCATCAGAATGAGGAAATGGTGTGGGGTAATGCTAAAGAAGGGTCCGCAGATGAGTTAAAGAATCATCTTTGTCATGCGGATTCTACCAGATCCCTTCCAGTTATCTTTCAAGCAATCGAAGGATCTTGAGCTAGTACAGTAAGTCTTGCTTCCTTCGGGGCTGTGGGAGCAGCGTTGTTGCAGGGAAAGCAACCTGTATGTTACCATAGTGACTTGGCTTTGGTGTGGTTTTTCGGGGCAGTCCTCAATTCTTCCACGTATGATAAGGCCCTGTACAGCCCAATTCAGTAAGGGAATAAGTGGTTGGAAACGCTACTTGAAAGCTCGAGAGATAAGCAGTGATTCATACTGATAATTAGCCATTGAAGTCTTTTCGAACGTTTCGGCGGGCCTAACAAAAGGAAAGAGAAATGAATTCCTTCCGATTAAAAGTCCATTAACTAACAACAACCGACACTTCTGGCTGAAATGTTGCTTTTTGAATAGAGACAAGAAACTTCCATCTTTTTCCGGACTACTGGGATGGGAATCAGTACATCCTTCTCTTTGTTTGACGATTCCGCTAGAAAGCTTAACAATCCTGAGAATGATTCTAGGGAGAAGGACAGGCCTGGTCAAACCATGGATCTCCCCAAGTAGGATTCGAACCTACAACCAGTCAGTTAACAGTATACCACTATACTAATCAAATAAATGGTGGAGAAATTTCCTTTTTCTTAGCCTTAGAGATAGGCTTTTTCTATTATTTCTATCTCGCCTTCCTTATTGACGAAAACATAACAAAAAAAAAATGGAATTGTAAATCCCCTTTTCAAATTACTATCACTGTCACTTTTGCTACCAGATCTAACTCCTCCACTATTTTCTTTTAGCGCTTCGGAGGTATTGGAAAGAACTGCCTCTCCCTTCATCACTTCAACATAGGCTGAATTTTCATACTTCGGGTTCGGCTTCCACATACGAGTCGACCCCCGTTGCTTCGATCTCGTATTGTCTTCAGCATCTTTCAACTGTGAAGGACCTTTGTCTTCTCCTGTACGTCCTTATTGTGAATGTTGACCAGTCTTCCAAGGTCTCCTTCTTCGTACTGTTGAACCTTGTACACTGTTGAGAACTATCACCCTGTGACAATTCTCTTCCCACAACAAAGGGCTCCACCACTCTTGAAACAGTCTTAGATTGACTAGATCTACTTTCTGCCTCCTTTGTCTCTTCTCACTTGAGAGAAAGATGAACTTCGCCTCTAAGCTCCGGATAATCTGGCAGTACAGTCTCTAACGTCTTTCTGAGAGAGGAGCTACGGACAAAAGTGGATAATCAGGCCATTTTTTTCATTTGACAAGATCTTTTATCACCCCCTCTTATCATCATAATGAAATGCCAAAAAATAGAAAAATGGGCAAATCAACTAAAGACCTCTAAAAATAGGAAGCTTGCCTTCACGCCTACACCCTTAGCCAAGTCATCATTACTCAGAAAGTCAATCGCTTCTCTCTCGATCATCTGCCAATCACTTAGTCTTATAACGAACGGTTATATAAGTGGGATCGGGTTTAGAAGGATCTTTAACAATCCCACAAACCACAACCCCCTTACCCGTCTTCGGCTGGAAAAGGCCGACAGGCGAGACCAAGAAAGACGTGCCATCAACTCCACCAAGAAGCCATGGACCAGATCTCTCTAATCCAGATGAATCTTCTAGGATCGAACACCTAAAAGAGACACCTAATTGACCCACCAAATCCAAAATCTTCCATAGAAGACCGAATCGAACGAGCTCAACGCTCTTCCGATCAACCTTCCATTTCACATTCACAACTGACGCATCAAAGAAGGCCTCAATGGATACCCATGGATCCACTACCATAGTACCAATGACAATAATGCAGCCATTCCCGCATCCATGCACGAAGCATTGACCACTCAAGGAAGTCTTTGACCCTAGGAGCAAGAAAAAAGTGCGTCTGGATTTTGAATCTTGTGGTTTCATCTCCTTCCTTAACAGTTGGATGATGACACCCCGAAGATACGGGCTTAAGGGCAGGCCTCGGCCTAGCCACAGCTCTAGACAGGTATGACAAAACAGAGCTTTATTCCACATCACGAAGAGACGTTCAGCCCTTGCGGACCTACGAGTCTCTAAGCGAGACCGTTGTCGGTACCCCATCCCTCTAACCCTACAGAGGGTCAAAAATCGAGCACACTTATACTTGTGCCCAATAGTGACCAATCCATAAGGATGAAAGAAGTTGCACAGTGATCGGGTCGATGCCGGACTTAAGTCCTTGGTATGCCCTTTCACTCTAAATCATTTTGCAAACTCAGCACCTCCCGAGTCAGATATCAGAGACTTTTGGTAACTGATACTAACATTCTGTCGATGAAGATTTGCCTCATAGACTTTAGCAACAAAACTGTCAGCGATCACTACGTCGTCACCAAGTACTGCGTACTTAGTGAAGCGGACACCTGGATAAACCCTTTTCGCACACCACCACACCACTATGTGATGTGAGAGTGCAAAGAGCGGCCATGAAGAGTAATACCCGAGCGGTTGTCCCGCAACAAAAGATACGGTCGACGGCCAACGCTTAACCCATGGAACTTCAAATAAGTTAAGCACAAGTGCCGAACACATAGATGAAGCGAACGACCGCACGACAACTAAACCTAGCTCGAGGGAATGTAAGAGAACAAGGGGCAGTTGGCTCGTAAGCTCAAATTCTAAAATCATCGATAAGGGTCGAAAGAGAAAAAAGAACGGCTTTTTAGGCGGGTTGAACACGCTCTTCGGGTCCCAGGTCATGATACCGATCAAACGTTTGATTTGATTTTATGCTTGAAATTGACATACATCTATCTAAGTAGTGTTCGAGATTCAGATTAGAAGGCTCGAGAGACCTCTATCTAATAAGGGAGTACTAGGGTTGGTTTTAACCCCTTGATGATCCTTTTTGTCTTGTTTCTGCTCCTCTAGTAAGGTAATGGAATCGAATTAGGTTAGCTCTTTCTAGTCGGCCCCCTAAGCCTAATTCCTGAAAGAATGGAATGGTATTCGCTAGCCTTTCAACCATCGACATATCTGTTCCCGGATCCAAGAGCCCGATCCTTTCACACCCGAGCAAACCAAGTCACTCGTTGCAGGGCCTATTCTCGCATTTCTTTAATTAGATCACTCCAGTTCGTGATCCGTGGAAGGCTTTGATCTTCTCTTCCCGATTTCTATACCATACGCATCAATCCTCATCTAGAGCAATACTGTGTCCACCTTCATGAACTAAGGGACATGCGCCAGTTTAAAGTCAAATTCCATATCCACCCCAAAGACAATTATGAACCCAGAAGAGCAGGAGCAGGTTTGGGCCCATCTTGCTCAGCTTGTTATGGCGAGACAAGACAAGCAAAAGCCATCTTTAGGGCTGGCATTGAATGGTACACCCCCTTAGCTCAACTATAAAAAGCTTTATACGCTCAATAGCGCGGTGTTTAAGGCAAAGAAAATGACCAGGCACGCAGGCTCTTTCCTAACACACAAGCTCCAAACTAAACTCGCGATAATAAAAACACGAAAAAGGCCACTCAACGTGCTTTTAGCACTCGCCTACTGACTAGGGGCATTGAAGCTCACCTTATAAACGAGAAAAAAGGATGAACAGAATGAGTTTCATAATCAGTTGAAAAAGAACTAGCCAAACTTCTTCACAAGCGAAGGAAGGGAGACGAAACTAGACGAATCTACTACAAGAGGTGAAAGCACTTTGTTGCTACTGGCTTTCAATCTCGATCTGCCAACTGTCAATCTAAAAGAGGCCTTGCTTCTTCATCCGTATTAGGATTTGCCTTGCTTGGTCAGGACTACGTAATCAGCGACTAAAGAATCTGCCTTTAGTTCCATGGCTCTAGCCGGAAAGTCCAAAAGGACTAGTGTTTAACCACGATCCCTTCTTCTCCCGTTGCACACGCAATAAGCCTTAATTATGGAAACCCTTTTTCCACCCTACAACCCTGTACGTAGTCTATTTTCTTCTTTTTTTTCCCCTTATATGTGCTTGTTCATTGGATTGAAGTGCGCGATAGATACTTCTGAGCGAACTGCTCTTTGGTTTGACCTACATCGTTAGAACACATCTTTGTTGGTGAGACAAGAGAGGTATTGGAAGAAAGTTTATTGGTGGTGATAAACAACTATTTATAGATGAATATAAAGAATTCATACCTGAAAAACTCGAATCCTTCAACGATCGACTTTCAAGTCAAGGACAAGTCAAAAGTTTTGACGGATGATGATGACAGTCGACATGACAATAGTGAAGCAAGCGCGTGGCATATGAAGTACATGCTTTTAGTAGGTGTTCAGTAGGGTCAAGGAAGCGAAGAGATGAAAGTGAGGAATTGAGTGGTTCATTTCGGTCTAACTTCATTACTGTACCCCGGTCTCACTCCGACAGCGTACTATCCTAGACCTTTGTCTATCCCGACATTGATAGAAATTCATAGTTAGGTTATCCAGCCCGGTAACCCCGACAAATGGGAGTAGCAATAACACAGGACCGTCAATCAATAAGATCAGTGACAGGAAAGACGGATTTTCTCCCTCTCAGCTCAAACCACTCCCAGGGAGAACGAAGTGAAAAACTAAGGTTCAAGGATGAAGAGGATTTCCCAGATAGAGCCGTAATAACCTCACTTGAGACCAAGAAGCAAATTCGGCAGAGTTAGGCTACTCTACTATAGGCTTCTTCATCTGTTCTTTTTAAGAAAAACTCAACCTGGTTTCAATGAATCCCCAAAGAAGCCATGACCTATTTGATCCTTCAGCCTTCAGCATTGAGTCAAGAAAAGAAGAATTGGATCCGGGTAGAATCTTCACTTTCATAAGCAGGAGCTGGAGTTTAGGAATCGGGTGTAGATGCTGGCCATTCCATAGACGAGAGACCCGCTGACCCACTAGTGGTTTTCTAAGGGGAGTTGGTAAAAGACAACAGGTTCAAGACAAAGCGCACGGAGATGGAGCAAAAGCACAAGGCCAGTTCTCATCAACTGAGAGCTCCACTCCAAGAGAGGGAAAGCAGCACAATCCATGAGACCTATGAATGCTTTGAATGAGATCTATTAGGCCTTTAACCATTCCAAATCCATATAGAACAGTAGAGTCAAAGAGAAAGCGCCTTTAAAGGTTATGGGAATCCACTGCGCCTTCATCAACCAAATGAGAATCCAGGTGAGAGCCGTGGCCGGGTACGAACGATGGGGCGTCGAGTTTCAGAAGTCTCATATTAGGAACGTGGGAGAGCTCGGCTTGGGGATGGCCTAAGAGATTTTTGATTAACCAACACGTAGCATGCGCTGGAAGGATGGATAGGGTCAACATACTACGAGTGGCGCTTTCCTAATCGAGATTCCAGTGGGCCGGTGGGCTTATGTACCTGATATTCATCTTAGTTTGTTTGCTTTCCCGGATTGTGCCATCCTATTAGCCTCCCCATGTTTGCCTTCCTTTCATTCCGGCGTATAGCCTGTCTTGTAATTATTAATTAGTAATTGGCTGATTAAGATCAACTGCCTCCACCATTGGTTTAATCTCAATCCCGTAGGAATGCTCTTGGTCTCACATGGTTAGTTGCTTCTACTTTCTACTTGAATGAGATATAGTATTCAGTTCTCATAACATGGAAAATAATATTCTTCTAAATGAATTCCATGGACCCGTGGAAAGAAGGCAAGGGGATTTGAACTTAGATTACCGACTCTACTCTCATAGCTGGGACCATAACTTGTCTAAAGAGCAAGCGCTACGTTCTCTATATCGCTCCAAGTCTTCCGCTCCTTTCCCTACAGTCGAGTGGCTCCGTTCGTACTCTTTCTCTCTTATTTAGATAAGGCCACTCCTTCCCTGCCCTGTAAGTCGATCTTCACCAGGGTCTCCTCGAACAGTCTTCTTTAAAAGGTGTCTGTCCGACATGCTTTTCACATGGGAATCTCACTCTCTAGAAAATGATATGATAGCAGAATCTTCTAAAAGAATTCGTTACCACTCTCGTTTTCACTTCTACAACGTAACTTGTCAGCTACCCACTTTCCTCCCTGACAGTTTGAAGGAGTAGTGCCATTGGTATCATTCCTGTCTTTGTTGGTCCAACTCGTGTCTGTTTTGAATTCATGTTGTAAATAGTAGTAGTATACCCTATCAGTCAGTATGTGATGCATTGAGAGTAACAGGAGTAGCTCTCCTTCTGACTTAAACAACCGAACCATCTAACCGCCCCATCGACATTCTGGCTGAGCTCCCTGGATCAGTTAGTCATTCACATTCAGCAGTGGAAGGAGAATGCTTTGGGCACTGGACACATTGGTCAGCTGCTCTTCTCAGCGCACTAGAGTAGAAAGAGAGCAACGTCACCAACTGAACCTCTATAAGCTCAGAGCTAAGCGAACCGAACGAACGGAGTCAGGCCCGACCCCTTTCTCCGTAGGGCTGAGTCCGGAGTAGCACTGTTGGCTCTATTCTCTATGGTCTAGGGGCAAGGGAAACCGCCCGCTTGCACGCCTTTAGAGGGTGCACTCTACGACTACTTTCCTTGATGAAGAAAGCAAACCTGTTGTATAGTGAGCTTGAGGGAGAAGGGCCTCCTCGGGAGATGCCTCAGAACCGGCTCAAATAGCATTCCATTCGACGGTATTTAATTGAACAGAAGTCTTACCTGCTAATAAGGAATCGACAAAGTTCGCTGCTTAAGGCACGGCCGGGGCTTTCCCCTTCGGATACAACTGCGCAACTAGATAAGTTCACTTTCAAACGGAAAGTGAAATAAAGGGAGCAGTGCCAGTCGCTAAAAGAGAGAGAGTGAGACCCGAAAGAGGGGCGAAGCGAATGGAAGTCCTTTCTCTTTTTTTTCGTTGTGCTTATCTCATAAGAAAAAGATAACATTGAGAAGGCCTTACTTGACCGAACAGCCAAAAAATTAGTTATTTTAACTACTAAGCAGCGAACTTTGTCGGTCAAGATTCGAAAGTCTTTGGAAAGCCATAAAGGCAGAGAAGAGGGACTTTTCATTTGATTGATGTCGTGAGTGACTTCGTTCCTTTCCGATATCCAAAACCAAAGGGAACGGTAACAAGCAGACGTAGCACACGCACTCTACTAATAACGGGAATCACAGACCAGCCCTACAATTCCTCTCTTTCGAGAGTCGAAATAGGATCAGGAACAATAGGAATGTCAGCATCCTTATACAAGTGATAACAAGCGATCAGACTCAAAATTGGGTACTATTATAAGTCACATTCCTAGCGAGGCATGATAGAACCTAAGTCTTTACCAATGAAACATGGATTTTTTCCAATGCCAATGAGTCCTTTTAGTCTCCTCCGTCATGAAGACTCAACTAAGGCAACTCACTATTGCCACCCAAAATTGGAGAGTGTACGGGTACATAGTACTAGTACGGTTTGCCCACTGGACCAAACCGTACCGGTATGCTGTACCAGTACTATCTGCCTTTGGGACAATAGTGTACCGATACACAGTACAGGTACACTTTGCCCAATTTTGCCTATTTCAACCATTTTTTATTTCCAACCTCGTCAAATCCATTGCAAAACCATCCACGATCATCCAATACATCTTGAACGTCATTCCCAACTTAAAACTTAATACATACAAGTTCTATTACATTCATTTCATTTAATTACATGCCAAAATGAAATGTCCATAATGGTTTTACGAAATATTAAAAATGAAGCCACATTCCGGCTTTCTTCATCCATGAGGCTCGAATTGGGAGTCATCCACCGACATAAATCCCACACCTAAAATATTTTTTCCATAAAGGGTGAGTCACGCTCAATAAGGTATCTCCTACAGAGGCTACTCCCCAACCTAAATGCATATGAAATCTTCACATGCAACATTCAACAACTCATGCATTCCAAGCAAGAATATGCATCCAATGTTTGAACCTATCATGTCATGCCATGAAATGAGGTGAGACTCAGTCATGCAACTCAACTCGAGCCCTTCCCGACTCTCCAACACATACTAGTGTCAATGTGTATTAACCCGTCATCTATGTTACACATCAAATGACGTTTTCCAATCCAGGGTCTTTTGTGGGGTGGTTATTCATAGGCTTACACCAACAGCACCCAATCGACACGGAATTCATGGACTTTTACCAACAGTTTCGTATACACCAACACACTTTAGGGACTTCTACCAATGGAGTACATATCCAAGTCACCAGGCCTTGCACCCGAGGGATCTTCTAGCCCTTTTTTGCTAACCCCAACCCTCTTTATCATGCAAACCGTGCCACTCGGCCAAGTTATCGACCTAGCTTACTCGAGCCCACTCGTCATCCACCAAGTGTGGTGTTGACTATATCCATGCACTCACACCCACTTAATGCGATATTTCCATGCATATGCAATGTAATATTTCATTGCCACCAAAATACAATGTTCAATATGCTATGTATGTCATATGAACTATTTTCAACACATTTCATATAACCCATGACAAATTATATCAAAAGCATACAATTCTCATAATTCTCACAATGTCAATGTATAAGCATGCATATATCAACATTTTATCTAGAACCAAAGCCCAAGCATGCCATCACAAATCAATCAATAGTACACTCAATTTCTCAAGGCATAAGTTAACACATAGCATGCCCACAATTAACATAAGTTAAGAATGCCCACAATTAACATAAGTTAAGAAATTACATTAGGCAATTTCTACATACCCATCTCAAAATAGAATTTAATCTACCTAATTTCAATATCTATTTCACCAAAATCTCTTCAATAGGCAAGTGATATACATATCTATCAACCTACCCATTTCATATAACATTCTAGGTTGTAAATAAACCTAAGTAGGAGATACCCTACCTCTTGAAGCGTAGTGAATGACCTTGGAGAACTCTAAGAACCCAAAACAAACTTGAATCACCACTTTCCAAATTTTTGATTTTCCAACCTTCGGTGAAAGCCCTCGTTTTTCCTATGTATGTGTAACCTTTGTTGAGGAGACCGACTTTAGTTCTTGGCTTGAGTGAATTCGAGCTCTCTAGCTTCGTAGATCGTATAGAGAAGTTGAAGCTCTCTTCTCCTTTCCCTCTCTTCTCTATCGTGTGTATCAGCTGAGAAATGGAGAGAAAATTTGATTTTCTACCCTATTTATATTTTTTAATTGCTTGGCTCACAACGAGCCACATGTCCTTCTTTTTTTTGGGTCCGTTCCGGTTCGTGGTTGGGATCCTCTGGTCGAGGATGAGAGGAGATTCAAACAAAGGCACGACGATGGGGCCAGAGGAGGGGTCTTCCACCACAGCAACACCAATAAGATCCTCAACAGAAACAAGACCAATAGATTCTCCCTCCTTCGTCGATGGATACTGCTGAGGAATGACCCCCCCAGTCGTAGATCAAGAGGATAGGTTGATCCGGGTCACTAACTCCATCATCCATGATCTCCACGCGGCCTATGCCATAAGCGAGATGCTCCACTTTAACGCTGACATGGTGATGCATCGGGAGCGGTCTACCAACATGCTGTTCCGCTCGATCATCCAGGACTCCTTGATGGTGAGTTCAACTTTCACTCTTTGTTCTTAATTTTCTGTCTTTATGTAATCAATCTTGTTCTTTCCTACAGGCCTATCAAAAAATATCGATGATTACCACGCGCTATCATGTCGCAAGACAAAATCATCAGCAAGCCGAGTAGGAGAAAAATGAGGCCGAGGTGGATCTTGCTACTACCAGGGAGGATGTGGCCACTAGGCGCAATACACTAGCATCCCAGGCTACTCAGATTGAGCAGCTGCTCAAGGACAGCAAATCGACAAGGATCAACACTGAAAAACTGAGTGCAACCCTTGCCAATGCTGAAAGGTGGATAACCGAGCAAACACAGCGACTCTCTTTGGCAGAAGCGAGAGTAGAGGGGTCAGAGTTGAACTGCTTGGCACTAACTCAAGAACTTGATAGGGTTAGGGCTCAGATGTAGGTTAACTAGAGGTCGGTGGAGTAGCTCAGGGAAGAATTTGCTAATGATGTCCTAGTTGCCCTCAGTGACAATAAGAGAGAGTTCTTCAAGAAAGGCTGGGACGCGGCGCTTCAGGAGGCTGGTGCTCCTACTGACTCACCTCTGTTTCAAATGCACAAGTACGTGCCCTCAGAGGAGATGCCGCAGGCTGCAGCCGAGGTTGCTGCTGAAAAAGTAGTCTATGCCCAAGTATAGGGCCCGGGGGGAACCTTCTGAAGTTATAACCCCGATCCCAGTTGCTGCTTCTGTCTTGCTTGAGGCTGACCTTCCAGCCCCCAAGTTAGTAGTGTCTTCTACTTCTGCACCTCCTGCCAATGATGCCAATGTTGTCTTCTCTCCTAGCATAGAAGAACTATTCAGCGAGGCCCATCTTGCTGATGTCGGTGAAGTGTTCACCCCTCCTCCTCTAGCAATTTAGACTTAAGTTTTAATTTTTGTTGTACTTGTATTTCCTTTTTATAGCCTCATGGACGCAAGGCCCGGTCTTTTGAAATGAAGGAATCTTTCTACTTTTTTATATGCTCTTCTTTGATGCTTGTGTATTTTTGTTTGACATTTCCAACTTTGCAAACTCGTAACCCTTCTCCTTCAGAGTACTGAACCTCAGGATTGAGTGGCATAGATGTTCCCCTCGGCTCTGAGGGTGTTAAGATGAACTTTCATTCTGATTAGCTTCATCTTCCTTATAGGTCGACCCGAAGGGATGGGGTCCTTTACTGCCCTACTAATTTTTAGCTTGAAATGTCGTACCCAAGCATACCCATGGTGAAGGACCCTTGTTCTGAGCAGTGGCCAATCAGTAGGCCCTTTCAAGGGTCATTTTTCATTCAGGGGGCATGCCCTTGCACATTAGTTGAAGTCTATGGTTCCCGAGCCTCGGCCCGGGAACCACGTTATTTTCAAGAGGCTAGCCCCTATTCTTTTTCAAAAATAGGAGTCCTTGACTCTGCTTCCAGGGTCATGTCCCTTCCAAGAGACTAGCTTCTGTTCTTATTTGGGAGCATGAGTCCTTAACTCTACTTCCAAGGCCATGCCCCCACCAGGAGGCCTATTCCTGTCCTTGTTCGAGAGCAAGAGTCCTTAACTTTATTTTTAGGGCCATGCCTTTTCTAGAAGGCTTGCTCCTGTTCTTATTTGGAAGTATCAAACACCACACTAAGTCGCATAGTTGCATGAATAAAAATTAGATCAGGATAACAAGAAGGGACTAGAAGATCCCTCGGGTGTAAGGTCCGGTAGTTGGAGTACGTACTCCCTTAGTTCGGGCCATAAAGTGTGTAGGTGTACACGGAACTTTTGGTAAAAGTCCGTCAATTTCGTGTAGGTTGGGTGACCTATGGTGTAAGTCCATGAACATCCACCCCTACAAAGACCCTAGATTTGCGAACGTCATTTGATGTGTGATATAGATGACGGATTCATACACATTGACACTTGCATGTATTGAGGAACTGAGAAGGGCTTGGGTTGAGTTACATGAGTGAGTCTCATCTCATTTTTATGGCTTGACATGATAAATTCCAACATTGAATGCATATTCTTGCTTGAAAAGTCATGGATTGTTGAATGTTGCATGTGAACACTTCATATGCATCTAGGTGGGGAGTAGCCTCTGTAAGAGATACTCTATTGAGTGTAGATCACCCTATATGAAAAAAAAATTCAGGTGTGGGGTTGGCACCGGTGGATGGCTCCCATTTAGATCCTTAAGGATGAAGAGGGGTGATTTGTGGCCTTTAAATATTTTTGTAATACACTTGTGGAAATGATATTTTGGACATGTAATTTTATGCAAAAAAAAATTATAATAGAACTTGTGGTAACTATGTTTGATGTACAAATATATATTATATAAGTTTTGTATGATTTTGGAATGGTTTAGAGGAGGTTGGAATTCAAAAATAGGAGAAGTAGGTAAAATTGGGTAGAGAGTACCGGTATTGAGTACTGGTACACTGCTGTCCAAAAGGCAAATAGTACTTTGTTGGTTATGCTATGCACAGTAAAACATCTAGATTTTTAAACTTGAGTGCTAATAGTGTTTTTGAATCTACTCATTCTATTTATTTTGAACACTTGACTATTAAAGATTCAAATAGATATGAATTAGAAAAAGACTTAATGATTGAGTTTGATAAATTTGATATCCCTCAAAATAACAAAGAGAATTCTCATGATATAGTTAGTGGAGATAATACTAATAGAGAAGTAATAGTTCAACCAAGTGAATTGAGAAGGAGTAAAGACGGAGGATTGAAAAGGATTTAGGACCCGGTATGTTCACATTTTCTATAGAAGAAGATCCTAAAACTTTTAGTGAAGCCATGTCCCTACCTGATGCCGATTTATAGAAAAAGGCTATGGATGATTAAATCAAATCCATTCATGATAATAACACTTGGACATTTACTAATCTTCCTCCTAATACTAAAACTATACAATGTAAAAGGGTTTTAACAAAGAAACTTAAAGTAATAGAAGTATAAAAAAGTATAAAGCAAGATTAGTTGCAAAAGGATTTAGTCAAAAAGAAGGTATAGATTATTTTGACACTTTTTCACCAGTTACTAAAATAACATATATAAAAATAATGTTTGCAATTGCTTCTGTTTATAATTTAGAAGTACATCAAATGGAGGTCAAAACTGTTTTTCTTAATGGTACTTTAGATGAAGAGATTTATATAAATCAACCTGAAGGTTATGTAGTTAAAGGAAAAGAAGAGAAGGTATGTAAATTAAATAAATCCGTATATGGTCTTAAACAAGCACCAAGACAATTGTATGAAAATTTTAAGAAAGAGATTAAGAATTTTAGATTTAAAATCTCAAAAGTAGAAAGTTGTGTGTTCTATAAGACTACAAATGATTACAAAGTTTTGGTGACCTTATATGTTGATGATTTATTGATATTTGGTTCTAACTTATATTGTGTTAATGAAACTAAAAGGTTTTTAGCACAAATGTTTGACATTAAAGAAATGGGACCTGTGGATACCATTTTAGGGATTAAGGTAATAAAGAACAATGGAGGTTTTATCTTAACCCAATCACACTATATAGAGAAAGTGTTAAATAAATTCAATCACTTTGATTGTAAGACTATCAAACACCTTTAAATACTAATCTTAAAAATGTACCCAATGAAGGGGTATCAATAAATCAAGAAGAGTATGCTAAAATCATTGGAAGTTTGATGTATGCTATGAATAATACAAGACCTGATTTGCTTGTGCTATAGGATTATTGAATAGATTTACTAATAATCCTAGTTCTGAACATCGGAAAGAACTAAGTAGAGTTTTGAGATAATTGAAATATACTATGAATTATGGATTACATTATCATTGCACAAGTTCTGTTCTTGAATGTTTTAGTGATGCAAATTGGGCATCTGATAGAACAAACTCTAAATCAACTAGTGTTTGGTTATTCACTTTAAGTGGTGCTATTGTTTCATGGTCTTCTAAGAAACAATCATTCATTGCATTATCATCCATGGCATCTGAATACATTACTATGTCATTAGCCAGTAAAGAAATTATATGGATGAAGAAGTTTATGAAATGCATTCCTTTTATTGATATTACTAAAGGACCTGTTACTTTGTATTGTGATAATTAAGCAATGATTTACTCAACAAAAAAAATAAGCAACGATTTACAATACTAAAAATAAGAGAATATCAAATAATAGCAAGCATATTGTTATGAGATACAATCATAAATAGAAGATTGTGAAAAAAGGTAAAGTCACACTTGAGTACTTGCCTACTGATCAAATGAAAGGGGATCAATTAACAAAACCACTAAGTGGTGAGAAGATCAATAAAACCATGAGAGGTATGAGACTGTTACCGATTCAATAGAGATAATCTTGACTGTAGCCCACTCAAACAAGTTGATGCCGACACGTTGGAAATCTCTTGATTAGAGTTCAACATAAATTTAGTCAGGTATTATCAAAGAAATGTTAATGTGAGCTTACATTTCTGGTGTATTGTTTATTTTAGGAATAATGGGGGTAAGTCTATTCCAACTAAAGTGGCATATCTGGTTAATGCACTATTTTTTCCACAACAAGAAAGTCGGACTTTGTCCTTAATAGAACTCATAGCTTGTTTAGGGTGATAGAGTGGTTGTGGAACACCCTTGATAAGTCTGCCTTTGTGAGTATGGAGGTAAGGGCTGCTTCTTATGGGTTTTCGGTAAAACCCTAATGTACTTGTTAAGCGGGATCAATGCATGGCCTAATAACGCGTTGCCTTAAGAGGATCATTAACTCTGTTTATAGTGCGAATATGTGTCTTAGACTTTGAATGTTACAAGATCAAGACATACTTCTCTTGTTACTTTAAATTTTATTGGTCCATGTTCAACTCTAGGTTCAAGGTACCATCAACTGCGGATCAAGGAGGAGGAGATTCCTAAGACAGCTTTACGTACCCGCTATGGTCATTTCGAATATACAATAATGTCGTTCGGACTGACTAATGCTCCTGCAACCTTTATGGATTTGATGCATAAGATATTCTGACCGTATCTAGATCAGTTTGTTATCGTGTTTATTGATAAAGTATTGATTTATTCATGGACACAAGAAGAACATGAACGTCATCTCTCAATTGTGTTGTAGACATTGAGAGAGCATAAGTTATATGCTAAGATGAGTAAATACGAGTTCTGGATAAAGGAAGTGAAATTCCTCTGCCATGTTGTGTCAGAACAGGGCGTAACTATTGACCCCGCAAAGATTGAAGTCGTGATGAAATGGGACCACAGAAAAATGTGACTAAAGTACAGAGTTTCTTGGGATTAGGAAGCTACTATCAGAGGTTTGTGGAAGGGTTCTCAAATATAGCGATGCCAATGAATCGCCTTATGAAAAAGGGGAAAAGATTCTTGTGGACTCAAGAGTGTAAACTGGTCTTTCGCATCTTGAAGGAGAAGTTGACAACGACTCCTGTCCTCATTATTCCAAACAGTGGGGAAAGATATGATGTGTACACCGATGCTTCTTTACGAGGCTTAAGATGTGTGCTAATGCAAAGAGGTAAGGTAGTTGCTTATGGCTTGAGGCAACTAAAGATTCATGGGCAAAACTATCCCACTCACGACTTAGAGCTTGTTGCTGTGGTTTTGCTCTTAAGTTGTGGCGATGTTACTTATATGGAGAAAAGTTTTAAGTATTTTCTGATCATAAGAGCCTCAAGTATATATTCATACAAAAAGATTTTAATCTTCATCAAAGAAAGTGGATTGAATATTTAGAAGATTATGATTTCACACTCAATTACCATCCGAGAACGGCTAATGTACTCATAAATGCACTTAGCAGAAAGTCTCAGGGTGAACTCAATGCTCTTGCAAGTAAATGGAAGATGATGGATGCCCTTGGAGACTATCATTTACAGGTTAGAGGAGATGGATCCCGACCATACTTGTTTAACCTTGTGGCTCAACCTACCCTCCAATGTAGGGTTATGGAGTTGCAATGCTTGGATCCTTAGAGTCGATTCGAGCTAAATTGTAAAATGGGGAAGCAGTCGAAGTTTGGTCTTTGAGGAATGGAGAAATGAGATATTGGGAAAAGCTATGTGTACCCGATGATTAGTCCCTAAAACAGGAGATACTCGGAGAGTGTTATCGACCCTGGTGACACAAAAATGTATAGAGACATAAATCGTCAATACTGGTGGAAGGTAATGAAGAGAGATGTGATAAGGTTCATAGCACGATGTGTAGTGTGTAAACAGGTGAATATTGAGCATCAAAAATCCAGAAGATTACTCTAGTCCTTACCTATCCCAGAGTGGAAGTGGGATCACATCACCATGGATTTCGTGTCTGGATTTCCACGGACTTCACGAGGGCATAATGTTGTATGGGTCATTGTTGATAGACTCACCAAGTCCGCTCATGTGAGGTTCCTGGTAAAAGGATGCACAGTCCCGGTGTCCCATATCATCTAGGGAGAGGGAGTTGCTCGGCTTTATATGTAAGCCTCTAGTCCTTACTTGGCAAGACACGTTTTCCCAGGGATACTGGGAGGAACAAATCCATGAGGGTCAGTGGGCCCAAAGCAGACAATATCTTGCCACGTGCGAGGTGTTACAGAATGGTATCAGAGTCAACTTTCGCCTGGTTCGAGGGTTGAACCCTGTTGTGTTCGCGTGTAGGCGGGAGGTTACTGGTTAGTATGTCTGTGCTGCATGGAACGTGCAGCCCTAAGGGGTGGATTTTAAGGTTCTTGTTAAAAGGAAGCACAGTCCTGGTGTCCCACATCAGCTAGGGAGAGGGAGTTGCTGGGCTTTATATGTAAGCCCCTAGTCCTTACTTGGCAAGACGCATTTTCCTAGGGATACTGAGAAGAACAAATCTGTGAGGGTCAATGGGCCCAAAGCGAACAATATTTTACCATGTGGGGGAGTGTTATAGCTCATTTCTTGAGTATGAAGATCACTGACACTTTAGAGACCTTGAGCAAGTTTTATATTCGCGAGCTTGTTAGATTGCATGGAGTTCCACTCTCTATTGTGTCAGATTATGATTTTTGTTTTGTGGGACAAAGTCTACAATGAGCTATGGGGATAGAGTTTCACTTTAGCACTACCTTTCATCGCCAAATGGATGATCAATCCGAGAGGGTGATACAAATTTTGGAAGACATGTTAAGAGCTTACATGTTGGACTTCAAGGGAAGTTGGAATGACCATTTACCGTTGGTGGAATTCGCATATAACAACAGCTATCAGGCAAGAATTAGAATGGCTCCTTATTAGCCATTGTATGGAAGACCATGTAGATCCCCGACTTGTTGGTTAGAAGCTAGAGATAGTAGTTTGTTTAGGCCAAAAATTATTCAGGAGACTACGAAAAAAAATTAACTTATCCAGGAAAGACTACACACGGCCCAAAGTAGATAAAAAAGTTATGCATATAGAATAAAAAGACCATTGGAATTCCAAGAGGGGGACTATGTGTTCCTCAAGGTGTCACCCAAGAAGCGCGTATTGAGATTTGGCAAGAAAGGAAAACTAGCTCCAAGGCACATCGGACCTTTCCAAGTGAGCAAAGCGGCGGGCAAAGCGACATATCAACTTCGGTTACCAGCTTAATTATCAGGATTACATGACGTGTTACATGTGTCAATGCTAAGAAAGTGTCAATTGGATACCACGCATACCCTAGATTTGGAGGATATAGAAGTTCTAGACGGAGCAACATATGAAAAACAACTGATGAGGATTCTCGATGCCAAGAAGAAGGTGCTTCGCAATAAAGTCATCTGACTAGTGAAAGTCTTGTAGCAACATCATGGAGTGGAGGAAGCTACTTAGGAACCGGAGCTGGAGATGCGAGAGAAGTACTCGTATTTGTTCGCTACTTGAGGTAAGTTTCGAGGATGAAACTTTCTTTAAGGGGGTGGATTGTAAACCCCCACATGTTTATAGTAATATAATGATTAAGGTGTATAGTAATTTAATATATGTAATGGCATAGGAATTAACCATATATGTTATAACTGTAGGAAATGCTAATATTATAACTATTAGTTAAAACTTAGTTTTAGCTTGTGAATATATGAAATAGTTTGTAATAGAACTTATATCAACTATGTTTGAGGTACAAATGTATGTTGTATAAGTTTAGGTTGGTTTTGGAAGGGAACAGAGGAAATAGGCAAAACTGGACAAATCGTACCGGTACAACGAACTGGTACGCTTGAGTCAACAGAGTTTACTATACCGGTACTCTCTGTGAATTTCAGAAATTTTAAGTCACGAACAGTCGACCCTCCTTCCACTATAAATATTTAAGGACGCCTCATTTAGCCTCATTTCAACCTTTTTAACCCTAGGCAACATTAGAGAGGAAGAAAGAGAGGGAAAAACATAAGATCAAAGGGGATTGGCACATTAGATAGGATCAAAGCCCTAGTTTTCAAGAACAGCAAGGTAGGAGTTTCTTCATATTCTCTTACATTGAGGCTAGAGTTTATATATATGTATGTTTTGACTATGAATCCTATCTATTTGTTAGTAAATCATTGATTCTTGATATTCTTACAAACACTATCATGTTTTAAACAAAGATATGGTTGGGTAGCCATGAAATTTCTTCTTCTTGACTTCAAACCCTAGTTTCAAGAAGGAAAAGGATTTTTCTCTTGATTTTTCCTTTGTTTTTTATTTCAAAACTTTAGTGCTTTAAATTGAACAATAAAATGGTATTGATGATGATCTCTTGCATATTTTTTTAAATTGCTCTCTTGTGATATTACATTTGAAAATTGGCGATTTTGGATTTACTTGAAATTTGAGAAAATTGATTGGATAGTGTATCTCTTGGAGATGTTTGGATGATCATGGGTGGCCGTTGACCGGGTATCATAGAGTGGGTAGATGCGTTTCTTTCTCCGTACGGGTTTGAAGGTTTCCTACAACTCGTAGTGAGGTTAGTGCCTTGTGATGACCAAACTACTATTTGCTCACGGGTACCGAGGATGAGGATTAGTATACTATTTCCGGGTTGGATTCGTCACTGTCATTATGACGGTACACGTCCTTCCTAAAATTGTATATCCTTGCGAGGATTGGGTGTATATGTGTGAGCCAATATATTCTTGGTGTTTATTCATGAGATGTCTTACATCATACTTGAGATACAAATACATATTGTGGTTGATTATATATTGTGGGTTGTGGCCTTGTACAAATGTTGAAAATGGTTTATTGTTGAAATGGCTCATTGTTGGAGCGGTTTATTATGGGACTGGTTTCTTGTTGGGAAACTTATTTTACTGTTTATTTAATTATTGTTATTGTGTAAACTTGAGATCTATTAAAATTTCCTAGTTTTCTTTAAAAATCGATATATGATATTTGTGAAATGAGACCGACTTATTTTATATGTTTTCTAAACCTTGTTCGAGTTTGGGAGGATTTTTCTACAGAGCTTAGTGCTCACCCCCTACAAACCATATATTTTTTAAATTACGTGTTAGATGAGGAGCTTGGTGTCGATGAGCAGGTGCATTGGGAAGTTCCACTTGATGGGCACGTGGATCTCGAGGTGGATACTTAGGGCTATACTCTCCTCTGTGCTAGACTAGGAAATTTCTTTTGAGACTCGGTAGAGTCTAATAATTTTTTATTCCGCTGCAAGTTAAATTTGATTCTTTAAAAATGTAATTGCCATATTTGGCATGTTCTTTTGATACTATGGTCATGGTTGGCATACTCTTTTGGGATGATGTTGTGGATATTATATACGATAAATAAAAAAAAATTTATTGATGAATTTTATTTAGTTGCTCTCATGATGTGAATGATTTTTGGTTGGAAATGTCG
Source organism: Ilex asprella (assembly GCA_023539305.1). Lineage (NCBI taxonomy): Eukaryota > Viridiplantae > Streptophyta > Magnoliopsida > Aquifoliales > Aquifoliaceae > Ilex > Ilex asprella. The sequence goes on along the minus strand of CM042190.1, from coordinate 625,120 downwards.
CCTAAGCTATATTTTAGGGCGTTACAATATATATATATATAAATATATATATATAGAAGAAGATGATGATGATAGAAAGAAGAAAAGGAAATAAAAGGAGAAAGGCAACATTTGAACTCAACTCACGTTCGAACGTGCTTTTGGAACTCAACTCACGTGGCAATATATTGTCCATTTTGGGCTCACTGACCACACAGATTTGTTCCTCCCAATATCCCTAGAAAAACGCGTCTTGTCAAGTAAGGACTAGGGGCTTACATATAAAGCCCAGCAACTCCCTCTCCCTAGCCGATGTGGGACACTAGGACTGTGCATCCTTTTACGAGGAACCTCACAGCTTTGCTCCCAGTACTTTTTTCATAATCTTAGTTTCTGACAAAAACTGAGATATTGGGACTTCGGTTCGTTCAAACTCAACCCACGTTCGAACTAGACTTGCTCTCAGTACTTTGGTAGAAATATCAAAATCGAGATATTGAGAGTTAAGTACGTTCGAATGTGGAAATCTCATTCGAACGTGACAGGTATTCTATTTGAAATAAGTCTCTAACGGCTATCTTATTATAGCTCTTTCAAAGGGTGTCTTTGATGAGTGCATAATATTGCATATTTTCTGACCTCATTACATGTATTTTAACTTAACTTTGCATTTAATTACTTAGAGTTAGCCAAAGTTGTGAATAATGTTGAAATCTTGTGGTTGTAGGTAATTATAGCTCAAATGATGGATTTTAGGACCTTGCAACTAAGTGTGGATGTGTGGTGAAGACATGGACACATTACATGAGAATTTGGAGGCTTAAAAGTGAAAGAAATCAAGGAGGTATCAGTGCTTGGTAACATAGGCACCAGCACCCGCACCATTTGGTTGTAATTCCTTGTTTTTCTTCCTTTTTAACCATGATCCACTTTAAATCTGAAAAAGTTCAAAACATGAATGTTTTATATCTGGATGTTCTTTATATTGTGTCAAATATTCAGCTTAATTGGATGATTGGATCAAAATTTATGATAATTATATAAAAACTGGTCCGAAGCAGGCCACCTACTGGTAGTTTTTACTCCAGTAGCCAAAACCTACTGGTAGATCGCTAAAAACCTACCAGTAGGTTTTTCCCATTATGCCTTCAACTAATGTTCCACTTTCTTGGGGATCTCACCATTGATTCTCCCACTAGTCCCCTGACATCTCTTACACATCTACATGTCTCCCATCACCCAAGCTTGGACTTTGGAGGCAATGGCATTAATGGGGATGGAAGAGAAGGGGGCAGCCATGATAGGTGCAGGCTAGGCTTGTCCTAGCCTTTCCAAAGCCAATAACCCATCTCCCATTGATGGGAAGTCTGCACACACATGCTATAGGACCCCTATGGACGAAAATGCAAAGCTCTTTCACCATATATTCAGCATTCAACAAGATTTTGGGTGTGGCTACCTAAGCTTAGGATAAGTCCAAGGAAGAAGAAGATGAATAGTAAAAAGCTTATGTTTTTGCATTTTCCTTTCCATTTCAGTCATAGTAAGTTTTAAATTTCTTGTAATCCTTAATTCTAGCACCTTAATGTCATTTACTTCAAGTACATTTCAAGTTTAGTCTTACATTTTAGATTTCACCATTGTTGCTTTCAAGTTTTCTTCATTTCATTCTTTAAAATGGGTATAGTATTTCTTTCTTGATAGTTCAATTTTTCTTGCTTTAAGTTAAGTTCCATGTTTCCTTTCTTCATTATGTCTCTTTACATTATGCATTACTTTCTTATTTTCATGAGTAGTTAGATTTTTAGTTGGCTAATACAAGGGAAACCTCCCATTGAGTTTTTCATTTCAACTCATTTTCTTTCCTCCTTTCGGTGTACGATTGTTCGGTTTGACTAGGTTGAGAGTGGACGTGATTTTGAGTCTTTGATATACCGTAAGTCTGGTCATGGGTTATGCTTGGATCCTCACCTCCATCTCGTTCCTAGCTTCTCACAAATCAATCATTCATCTAAACCCCATTGGAGAAAGGCTTCGAGTTGAGTTGGGATTCCCATTGGAGTGAATCCTTCGGATTAGCCAACACTTGTTTTATTTCATTTTCCTTAAGAACACAAAACACCAAAACTCAAAACAACAAAAGATTTTACATTTTTCCTTTTTTTACCAAAATCACCTACACACACTTGAACTTTCCTTCCCTGAGGAGATGATCTTGGAATACTTTTTCAAGTAAAACACGACACTTGAAAGTTTCTCTATGCTTGGGGAGCACTTTTATTCTTACACACATTTCATATTTTCATTCTCCATTCATCCATTATTCCGTTGCCCATTCTTTTGCATCATTCCAAGGGAGAGTGACACTCCCCCATTCCTATAAGCCATACATGTTTGAGGGTAATGTGCGGAGATTAGGAAATACAACGGAAATGATCAAGCATTTTTGGTGTAGTTGCCGGGGAAGGTTAAGCATCAAGTTCGAATGTGATTTTGGACGGCATAGGCAAGTCTTGTGATTTTCATCATAGGCCAAGATATGTCGTCTCATTTGTAAATAGTTTGATTTAGTTTGTGTTTTTTGTTATGTTTTCTAAATTTTATGAAAATGTGTTAAATGCCCTTTATTTTGAAAATGTGTGTGAGATTTGTGATGAGTATGGACACATCACTAGTGAGTGTCTAATAAATTATACGGTTTAAGACTTTGTATGTGAAAGTTCAAATTCAATTTAGGCCTTCGAAATTCTTTACCCCAACTATTATGTTGCAATGAGTTATGGTTGTGAGAACGAACCTTATAATTTTTCATCTAATCTCACACCATCAAATGAATTTTGTCACTATCCAACATACGATGACTCAACCGAACAAAAATGAAAACATACATTTTACGAGTTTATGCAATGCCAAATGAAAGTCAATGCCCAAGTAGCCCAACAACTTTATGAAATTAGAGATGGACTTAATACATTGACTAATGTTATAATTGCTATGCTTGAAGAACATCTTGAACATAGTCAATGTATTGAGGATGATTATCTAAATAAAAAAGAAATTTGATGTTAAATCTCCCACCACTCTAGATCGTGAAAAAATTGATGAAGATATTGTCTCACATGAGGCTAATGAGCCCAAGGTCATTTTGCCATCAAATAATGATGTTAAGATTCACATTTATTAACTTGGGGAGGGCATTGAAATAGAGTTAATTGTAAAAACTTTTGAAGAGAAATTGTATACTCCATTTTTGGAATTGGATAAACTTGTCTACACCTCGGTTTGGTTGAGAATTTTGAATCATTATCCTTGCTATGTTTCTATAGATGGGTTAGGAAGGGCATTTATATACAACAAAATAATTTTAAAATAAAAAAAATCAATGGGCGCAAGTTCGTATCCGAATTGAAGTCGGATTGGCATGAACCCTTTTTGTTTTTTTTTCTTGTACATATTAGTTAGAATTATTTTATTATTATATTTTTCCTTTTCTTGATATTGTAGTGTAGAAGTTATTTACCTCTCCCTAATTTGAACTCATTTTATTTTGAGCATCATCGTAGAAAATCTCATTCAATATGATGTGCAAGTTTAAGTTGGGGGTGTCAACAAACTTTTCTTTTTTAATGTGTATATAAAAAGAGGAAAAAAAAGGGCATCTTATTTTCCATTATACTTTTATTTTTCTCATTGCATGATTATTTGTGCATTGAGGACAATGCATGGTCCAAGTTGGGGGTGAGGTGCACATTTACATTTTCCACCACTTTTTGTATAGAATAATGGGAAATGTAAATTTTTTGAAAATTTTAGACATTTTTTGGTGAAAAGAGTTTAAATGCGGCTTAAGTTGATTGGAGATGAGGTGGTGGCTTGACAGTAGCTTTGAACGTGAAAGAACTAAGAATTTAACAAAACAAGTGAAAACCTACCGATGGGTTTTGGCTACTGGTGTTGCACCTACTGTAAGCTTACCGGTATTTTTTGCTCACTAGACCTACCGGTAGGTGATGAGCGCATAATATTGCATATGTAACGGCCTCATTACATGCATTTTAATTCAACTTTTGCATCTAAGTACTTAGAGTTAATCGAAATTATGAATAATGTTAAATTTTCGATGTTGCATGTTTTTATAGATTAAATCATTGATTTTAGGACCTTTCAACTAGTATGGATGTGTGGTGAAGGAATGGACACATTACATGAATATTTGGAGGCTTAAAAGTGAAGAAATCAAGAAGGCACTAGTGCTTGGGAACAAAGGCGCCAGCACCCGCAACACTGGGTTACAGAGCCTCGGGTTTCTTCCATTTTGACTATCATACACTTTGAATATGAAAAAGTGCACAACATGAAAGTTGTAGATTTGGATGTCTTCTATATTGTTAAAAATTTCAGCTCAATCCAATGGTTGAATCAAAAGTTATGTCGATTCTACAAAATATGGTCTAAAGTAGAAAATAGTACCGGTATGCAATACCGGTAGGGAACCGTTCCAGTACTGCATACCCGTACCCCGAACTCCAGAATGCTTAGAATACTGGTACTGCATATCGGTACGCTCCCAAAACATGCCCAGACGCCTCCAAATCACTTTCCACTTGCTTGGGGGTCCCACCAATGATTCTCCCACTTGCCCCCAACATTTCCTTACACATCTACATGCCTCCTATACCATGCTTGAAGACTTTGGAAGCTTGACATTCAATGAAGAGGGGAAAGAAGTGTGCTGCCATGTGGGTTGCTGGGTAGACTGTCCTAGCCTGTCAAGACCCTTCCATTCAACATCCCATTGATGGGAAGCCTGCACACTTGTTTGGCTGACCACCATGCATGAAAATGAAGGGCATACACTCCATTATATTTAGCATTACAGAAGCATTTCAAGGGTGGCTATCTAAGCTTATTTTTAGCTCAATGTAGAAGAAGATGAATAGTGCCAAAAGTTAATATTTTTACATTTTTTTCATTCCATTGTCTTGTAATGTAAGGATATTCTAAGCTTTGTTTAACATCTTTAATGTTTTTACTGCAAGTTCATTTCAAGTTTAATCCTTTACTCTAGCTTTCACCATTGTTGCATTTAAGATCTTCATTTCAAGCTTAAAATGGGTATTGAATATTTTTCTTCTTAGTTTATGTTTTCTGCATTTAGTTAAGTTTCATGCTTCATTTCTTCATTATGTCCATTTATATTATGCTTATCTCTCATTTTATCATGAGTAGCTAGAGTTTAAGTTGAATAATCCAAGGGAGACCTCCCTTTGAAGATTCCATTTTAACTCTTTTTCTTTCCTCTCTCGGTGTACGGTGGTTCGGTTTGACTGGGTTCAGAGTGGATGTGGTTGTAAGTCTTTGATATTCCATAGGCCTAGTCACGTTTATGCTTGGATCCTCACCATCTCGTCCCTAGTTTCCCAAGAATCAATCGTTCATCTATAAAGCCATGGAAGAAGTTTCGAGTTGATTGGGTATTCTCATTGGAGTGAACCTTTTGGATTAGCCAACACTTATTTTCTTGCATTTTCATTAAAAACATAACTCTCTAAAACACAAACAAAAGATTTTACACTTTCTCTTTTTGACAAAATCACTTTCACACACTTGAACTTTTATTCCTTGAGGAGACAACCTTGGAATACTTTTCAAGTAAAACACGACACTCAAAAGACTCCTTGAGATTGGGGAGCACTTTTGTTCACATTTCACACATTTTGTTCATTCCATTTCATACCACCATTTCATTGTTCCATCTCTTGCATCATCCCGAGGGAGAGTGACACTCCCTTCTCACACACATCATACACATGCTAAATGATGATGTTTAGAGGTTAGGAAACAACAATGTTTTCCATCAATCAGTAGGTTTTGCTTAAACATGTCAAATTCTACAACTCAAGCTCCGCAATTTTGGGGATCCCACAATTGGGCTTCCCACTTATTCCCTTACACGAAAAATATCCAATATTGAACTATATTCCCTACCCTAATTGTTGTGGAATTTGTGATTACTTGATCTTCATTTTGAATTTTGAATGCATGAGCACATTATAGAAGTTTATCCTATTGCTAAGAGTATCACATACTTGTTTGCTTTTGAACTCAACCATAAGTGCATAATGAATTTATAATTTTGGCAATTTATGGATTGAGTTCACATTTTAGTGCTTGTCATGCATAGTAGAGATGAGTAAGAACCCATGTGAGCTTTAATGTCAATCCTTGTTTAGAGGGAATTTACATTTACTCAAGGAATAATTTTTCAAATTTCAAATTTGTTCTATAATCTCATTATGCTTGTTTTGGTTAGGTGCATTTAGGTAGTTAATTGACTTTGTCTTGATATGTACAATGCTCCCCTATGCTTATCTAGAGATGATCTTAGGCCATTTTTTATTTCTTTGAGCCTTAGCCTTTTTCTTGTGAAATTTTATCCTTGGTGTCATGTTTGAGCCTTGTTGAAAATTCATTTTCATGCCACACAAGTGACCAAGCCAGTGTAAAAAGATAAAAATTTACCACACCTTAGTTGTTCCTAGAGCTGAATATGAGTGATTGTAAAAGAGAAGGAGGTATGGTGTGGAAGCCCAAACAAAAAGGATTAATGAAAGTGGAAACTCAAAGAGTAGAATAGAAAAAGTATGAAAATCCAAGGAAAGGAGAAAAAAGGAGTGAAGGAAGGAAGAATGATCAAAGAAAAAAGGAAAATGTTAAGGAAAAGAAGAAAAAGAAACAAAGAGTGAAGTGATGTGTTAACCTAGAAATCCCATCAAAGGGAGATCTTTTTGAAATAAAGGTCATCTACTCGGAACAACCCTCTTTGTTATCCTATATCTTTCATTTCATTTATCTTAATATCACCCCAAGGCCTCATTACAACCTTTGAAAGTCCAAAATGATTTAGTGAAAGCATGGGGTATGCATACTTTTAAAGAAAAAGATAAGTGGGTTTGCTATCTAGTGCCCTAACATTCCTTTCATGAGATTATGTCAGGATAACCATAGTGTGATTCATTGTTGAGAGATACCCTTGGTGAGATTGTGAATGTTAATTTGGATAGCTGATTAATCTTGATTAATGCATGATTTAATTAAGTTAATAGGTCAATTTTGTTAGTTAAACAAAGTTAAACTAATCAAAATTGACCTATTACGGTTGGTGTGTGAATTAGGGATAATGCATTAATTGTTGTTATTTTCAGGGTTTTATGCGTCAAAGCTACAAACTACCAGGGAGCCAATTGTGAATTCTAAGATGACTATTATTAAAGCCCTAAACAAAAAGAGATTAAAGTAATCCAAATGTCATTTTTTGGAAGCTTGTGAAATGACAACTTTTGGAAGCTTGTGAATGACAACTTTTGAAAGATTGTGAATGACAACATTTGGAAGCTTGTGAATGTCATCCCTTGGGCTTGTGAACGGTATTTTTGGGGTTTGTAAATGTTATCCCTTGGGGTTTGTAAAGGCTTTGCCTATAAATACCACCCCTTTGTGGCTTGTAGAGACATAAATTTTTTCTTGACATAAGTTTGTTGAGAGAAAGAAGTTTTTTCTTGACATAAGTTTGTTGAGAGAAACAAGTTTTTTTCTTGACATAAGTTTGTTGAGAGAAATAAGTTTTTGTTAGATAAAATTTTTTGCTAGAGTTCTTGGTTGTGGAAATCCCTCCAAGTTGTTATTGCTTTCTTTCTTCCCTTAGAGGAGTGAAACTCTTCCACTTTTCTAGAGCTTTACCGAAGTCGTGAAGGGTGGAACGTGATTCACTCATTCTTTGTCGAAGATCGTTTATATTAATGCATTTGGTTTATTGCTTTCTTTGTATTGTTACTTTCATTTAGGATATTATCATCTCTTAGTTGTGGAATACCCACCAATTAATTATTGCTTTCTTTTATTGTATTGTGTTATTATCTCTTGGTTGTGGAATACCCACCAAGTAGTATTACTTGGTTGTGGAATACCCACCAATTAATTACTGCTTTATTTTAATTTAAGTCTTATTTTATTTTATTTCCATTGTCGAAATTGTTTATATTGATGCATTTCATTTATGCTTATTTCTAACATTTATTTCTTTATAATGTCTTCCTATTTAATTATTGTCTTTACTTTAACTATGAGTAGCTAAGCTTTTAGTTGGCTAAATCCAAGGGAGACCTCCTCTTGGGTATGTCATTTCAACTCGTTGTCTTTCCTCCTCTCGGTGTACGATGGTTCGGTTTGACTGGGTTGAGAGTGGATGTGGTTGTGAGTCTTTGATATCTCGTAGGCCTGGTCACGGGTTATGCTTGGATCCTCATCATCTCGTCCCTAGTTTCCCACGAATCAATCGTTCATCTATGCATCAGTAGAGGAAGGTTTTGAGTTGAATTGAGATTCCCATTGGAATGACCTCTTTGGATTAGCCAACACTAGTAGCTAGGATTTTAGTTGGTTAATCCAAGAGAAAATTCCTCTTGGGGATTCCATTTCAACTCTTATTCACTCCTCCCTTTAGAGTCAAATGGTTCGGTTTGACGGGGTTGAGAGTGGATAAGTTGGTAAGCCTTTGATATTTCGTAGGCCTAGTCACGGTTTATGCTTAGATACTCATCAATCTTATCCCTAGCTTCCCCCGAATCAATCGTTCATTCATACTCAATTGGAGGAAGACTTTGAGTTGATTTGGTATTCCCATTGGAATGAACCCTTTGGATTAGCCAACACTTGCTTTACTTGTATTTTTATTTAAAAACACAACCCCAAAACATAAATAAAAGATTTTACACTTTTTTTTCACTTTTACAAAATCACCTTCACACACTTGAACTTTCCTTCCCTGAGGAGACAACCTTGGAATACTTTTCCAAGTAAAACACCGACACACAAAAGACTCCTTGCGATTGGAGAGCACTTTTGTTTATACACATACACACACACACATTTCATTCATCCCATTCCATTTTCTCCTTACCCTTTTTTTTGACATGTCCCAAGGGAGAGTGACACTCCCCCTCACACATACATCAAGGGAGATGTTAGTAAGTTAGAAACTGCAAAAAAAATACACAATCAATAGTCAAAGTGAATGTGAACTCCGTTATGTAAATGTTTAAATTACATGTCCATTTCACACACACATGAGTTTGAAAATGAATGTGTATATGGATACTCTAGAATAGCATTTAAGACTATGATGTGATTCGTGTGTGATTTGTTTAGGTGCATTAGACAAAGCTATTTTTGACATCCCAGTGTTAGTTACGATAAGGGCATATGTTTTAAATATTGGATACTAAGAAAAAAAGTTTGTAGTTATCTTCACTGGAAACCATCACAAGAAAAAACTCGTCCACTAGGGATCACCTAGTGGTTTAAAGGCTTGTTGCATATGCAAAATACAATAGCGAAATTAGTATTGATTTATGTTTGTTTGCTTAATTTTTATAGTTAGTTTGCTAGGGACTAGAAAAACTTAAGTTGGGGGGTGTGATGAGTGCATAATATTGCATATTTGACGGCCTCGTTACATGCATTTTAACTTAACTTTGCATTTAATTACTTAGAGTTAGCCAAAGTTGTGAATAATGTTGAAATCTTGTGGTTGAAGGTAATTATAGATTAAATGACGGATTTTAGGACTTTGCAACTAAGTGTGGATGTGTGGTGAAGACATGAACACATTGCATGAGGATTTAGAGGCTTAAAGTGAAAGAAATCAAGAGGGTATCGGTGCTTGGTAACATAGGCACCAGCACCCGCACCCGCACCATTTGATTGCAATTCCTCAGTTTTTCTCATTTTTTTTACCATGATTCACTTTTAATCTGAAAAAGTTCAAAACATAAAAGTTGTAGATCTAGATATCCTCTATATTGTGTCAAAATTTCAGCTCAATCGGACGGTTAGATCAAAAGTTATTATAATTATACAAAAATTGGTCCAAAGTATGCAACCTGCTAGTAGTTTTTATTCTAGTAGCCAAAACCTACTAGTAGATCGCTAAAACCTACTGGTAGGTTTTGCCCAGAATGTCCAAAACACCTGCAACTCATGCTCTACTTTGTGTGGGGGTCTCACCATTGATTCTCCCATTTGTCGTCTGACATCCCTTACACATCTACATGCCTTCCATCACCCAAGCTTAAACTTTGGAGGTAGTGACATTAATGGGGATGAGAGAGAAGGGGGTAGCCATGATGGGTGTAGGATAGGCTTGTCCTAGCCTATCCAAAGCCATTAACTCACCTCCCATTAATGGGAGATCTGCACACATATGCTATAGGACCCCTATGGACGAAAATGCAGAGCTCCTTCACCATATATTCAACATTCACACAAGATTTTGGGTGTGGCTACCCAAGCTTAGGAGTAGTCCAAGGAAGAAGAAGAAGATGAATAGTACAAAACTTATGTTTTTGCATTTTCTTTTCCATTTCAGTTGTAGTAAGTTTTAAATTTCTTGTAATTCTTAATTCTTGCACCTTAATGTCATTTACTTCAAGTACATTTCAAGTTTAGTCTTACATTTTAGATTTCACCATTGTTGCTTTCAAGTTTTCTTCATTTCATGCTTTAAAATGAATATTGTATTTCTTTCTTGATAGTTCAAGTTTTCTTGCTTTAAATTAAGTTTCATGTTTTCTTTCTTCAATATGTCTTTTTACATTATGCATTACTTTCTTGTTTTCATGAGTAGTTAGATTTTTAGTTGGCTAATACAAGGGAAACCACCCATTGAGTTTTTCATTTCAACTCATTTTCTTTTCTCCTTTCGGTGTACGATTGTTCGGTTTGACTGGGTTGAGAGTGGACGTGGTTATGAGTCTTTGATATCCCGTAGGCCTGGTCATGGGTTATGCTTGGATCCTCACCTCTATCTCGTCTCTAACTTCTCACGAATCAATCGTTCATCTAAGCACCATTGTAGGAAGGTTTCGAGTTGAGTTGAGATTCCCATTGGAGTGAATCCTTCGGATTAACCAACACTTGTTTTGTTTCATTTTCCTTAAGAACACAAAACACCAAAACTCAAAAAAAAAAAAAAAGATTTTACATTTTTCCTTTTTTCATCAAAATCACCTTCACACACATAAACTTTCTTTCCCTAAGGAGACGACCTTGAAATATTTTTTCAAGTAAAACACGACACTCGAAAGTCTCTCTGCGCTTGGGAAGTACTTTTGTTCACACACACATTTTGTTCATTTCATTTTTCACCATTCCGTTGTCCCATTTCTCACATCATTCCGAGAGAGAGTGACACTTCCCTACCTCGTATAAGTCATATACACAATTGAGGGTGATGTTCGGAGTTTGTGGAAAACTACAACGAATTTATTCAAGCAGTCTCTGCCATGGTTTTGATTCTTTTGAAGGTTACACTCTTTCATTAAGAGATGCATAGAACACTAATAGGGTTCAAATGCAAGAACAAAGTATCAACAATTTAATCATTCTTCTTCTTCTTCTTAATTTAAAGCTTTTATATTTTTCAATTTTCTATTCGGGTTGAGTTTTGATTACAAGATTGCTAAGAAGTATAACCTTTGATAATCTTAAAATTAGATATTGTATCTTGGGTGTAGAATTTTTAAAAGTCCATCTGCATTATAACTGAGAAAATTACAATCTCAAAAATAACGGGTGTCACGTTTTGCATAGTGATTTATCTTCTTCGATTTTTTATTCTTTACTTATCTACTACTTAAAATTATTTTATCACACTATATTCTACAACAGGTTAATCGTGTGCAAGGAAGAAAGAAGAAGGAAGCCGTTTGAGCATGTGTCTTTTAATCAAACAACCTTTTAATTAAACGGTGCCCTTTGATGTTAAAAAAGAAAAAGAAAAAGAAAAAGAAAACGAAAACGGCTTCATTTTAACCGAACAGCACATTCCTACTGTTCATTGGGCACAGCAGAGGACCCCCTTCCCCTCTCCCCCTTCCCGCAGCGACCCTCTGTGTCAATCAAAACACACATACATCAACAAGAACAAGAATGGATCATTACAAGGTCCTGGGGCTGAGTCGGAACGCAAGCAAAGGTGAGATAAAGGCAGCGTTTAGGAAACTGGCAATGAAATTGCACCCTGACAAGCACTCCCAGTCGCCTATATCCGACAGGGAAAGTGCCATACTCAAATTCAAACAGGTCTCCGAGGCTTACGAGGTTCTCATAGACGATCGCAAACGTGCTGACTACAATCTCGGCTATAGCAATACGACCCACAGCCACCGCAATAGCTCTTACAGTCGTGGAACCGGTTATGGTTATTACAGTAGACCTAAATCCAATAATTTCTATAACAGTGGTGGGAATGGCTTTGTTTCCAAGTTTGAGATCGTTCTTCGGTTTCTTAGTACCCGTGCCTTCCTTCTCAATGCGGCCTTCGCCAGGTATTTAAAGTTCTTTTCCTTGCTATTCTTTGTTTTTCGATTTTTAATTAAGTTCTTTTTCTGTGTTGTATGTGCATGTTGCTGGTAATTTAGGTAAGAATCGTGAACAATCCCGAGGTTGAGACTTCACATACTGAGTAACCAGTCCAACGCTCACCCCATCTCCAGTATCGGGGCCAAATAAATAAATAAATGTAAATTAGAAAAAAAAAGTGCATTTAGCTGGTAAATTGGGTTTCTTTAGAATATCACATTCGTATCTCACAATTTCTGGGTGGGACGACCCCCTTTCTAATAGATTGTTAAAACTAGCAATGGGGTTCGAACTTTGACCTTTATTTTATGGTAACTCCCAAATTAATGGTTTCTTCTATGCTGTTTATTTCATTAATTTATTGTATTCATATGCATAATACTTGTTATTTTGTTTTCCCTCTTTTTTTTTTTTTACTATTAAAGGATTCGTTGGAATGAACTGATTTTGTTTGAGAAGTTCTTCACTATATGTGTACATCTTTGGGCGTCAAATTAAGGGATATCTTAGGAGATGTCCATCAAAACCTTAAATTTTACATATGCACCTATACGTTGGCTATACGTATTGCATATCACCAGCGATTTCATCTTACATGTTATGTTGAATTTTTTATTCTGTTGCGGGTCTGAGGCATGTGGATTGGCTGTGATCTAATGATGAGATAACGCTTGCAATATGTAAATTTTAGTTATTTGAATTTAGCATTCACTTAAAAAACAAGAAAATGAACAAAGGCAGTTGTCAAATCATTTGATTTTCTATTAGATGCTTAAATTGGAAAAATTGAATAATAGATCCGAATTATTCGGAAATGTCAAATTTTAATATGAGAAGAGCTAATAGCAAATATTAAACAATGAATTAGGATTATTTAGAAATGTGACCACTAAGATTTGATTCAAATTTTAACTTCTACATGAGAAGAGCTAATGCCTTTCCAAAATCAATAGTGCCTTTTGATTTTATGAGACTCCATCCATAGTAAACAACTAGTAATAACTTTTTGTCTGAATACACTATGTAATACTAAAGATTAAACATTGATCGTGCTATATTTATATTTCAAATAACGATTTATTTTTTTTGAAATATGCAATTCGATATTAAAGTGAACATAATAATAAGAGAAAGATAGGAGAGAAGAAAGAGGATAGTACGGATTAATGGGGTTGAGTGTGTTAGTTGAGTTGTTTGACATTGGGAGCCGTGAAGAGAATATGATGTTTTAGAGCCGAAAAAAAATGTTTTTAATTGTTGTTGTGCTTGTATAAGTTGAGAATTGAATTTCTTAGATGTAATATTAGATTGATGGCAGTAAAAGTACTTTAATAACTGCACTTCTCATTGATGAACTGCATCTTGTCATTTGTTTGTATTGCTTATGAATTCTAACCAATAGAAAAGCCACTTAGTTGGGAGTCATCATGTTGCTGATATTCACTTTTAGTTTGTGGATAATACAATTTTATTGTTGCTAGATGATGAGAGGAATTTCAAATTTTGTAGACTTGAGGGGATTTAGTTTTCGGTCAGGATTGAAGGTTAATGTCTAAGGGCTCGGTGGTTGAAACAAATGGGTTTAGTTGTGCAGTGGCAGATCATTGGAAAATTTCTTGTTTATGTAAGATGGGGAGGCTTGCTTCATTCAATATGTTTTGATCAATATTTCTATTTATTTTCTATCTCTTTTCTAAGAAATGTTGCAATCATGGTGAAAAAGATGGCAGGGAAGTTTTTATGGGACAAAAGTGGTGAGGAGAAAAGGGATCACTTAGTTTGATGGAAGCTTGAGTGTTGTAGATTGGGAGAAAAAATTGGGACGAGAAGAGAAGAAATATGGATGAGAAGAGAAAGCAGAAATTGCGAGGAAAGAGATTGCAATTTTATTATGTACTTCAGGTCTAATACAATTTGTACATCCATCCCTTTTTATAATGACAACCAAATAACTAATCTAAGAGTTTTAAGGAAGCTATTATTCCTATCATCTATCAACGACGAATTTAAAAATTAAAATGTATTTCAAGATAATGCCTAAAAATACATCATCCAAAATCTTATCAAAATCTATGTTTACTTTTACTGTAACAGAAGATAATTGGATTCCCATCGTTGGGTCTAAACATTAAGTGGTAGGGGTTTAACTACGGGGAATTCGATGAAGATAGATATTAATTTGTTGGCGGAGTGGGTGTGGGTTTTTTGTTGGAAGATGATTCTTTGCTGCATTTTGTTACCAAGGATAAGTATAGGATGCAATCTAATAGATGCGACTTTAATGTGTTGGTTAGGGGTTCTTTTTGAAGTGTTACAAATTTCTCTCTCTAGGTTTGATTTGTTTCACTAGTCATGTCAGAATGAGTGTGGCGAATGGGGATAAAGCATGGTTTAAAGTGTTGGCCGATACCGATATAAGTCGGCCTAGTTGTATCCGACTTGGCACATTCTGGGACAATACCGTTACATGATACGGATAAACCTCGAGACTTGCACGATTCGGCTGAGTTGTATCTTAGTCAATCCCGAGTCGTTGAGGTATCCTCATTGAATTGACCGTTACGATTTCACAATGTTGGGACATGGCTTGAATCTTTCTCCATTTTCAATATTTTCTTTTAGGTCGTATTGCCTGATACTATGACATGATCCCCCCAATCGATGTATCTCAGAGCTCTTCGAGTCAATGACCGATACCACAACCTTGAACCTTGAACCATGGGATAAGGTTCGTTTTTGGGAAGACACATGCAGAGGAGAGTCATCTTTTGTTTTGTTGTTTTCTCAACTATTTGAATTTTCCTAGTCTCATAATGGTTCCATTGCTAGCATGGTGTGCTCTTCTTATTCTCAAAGTTGATCAAATTTTAATTTTTACGAATTCTAAATGATGGAAAAAATTTGGAGTTTTCATCATTTGTGGTTTTTCTTTGAGTTGGTCTATTTGGTATCATTGGTTTCCAAGGAACAAATATCATGTCGAAACGCCTTAAATGTTTTCTGTTTTCAAAACACCGACATGAAATAGGGATAGAAATAAAAAATTCGTTAGTTCTAACGAAACGTCATTGTATCGGTCGGTGTCGTCGAAACAGTGACTTGATTCAAGTAGAAATCGAAAGAAGGAAAATAGTTCAATACCTTACTAAGGGTCCATAATTCTAGATCTGAGCAGTTCCAAGCCAACCTCCACTCCCACGGTCTAGATTTGAGCAGTTCCAAGCTAACCTAGACCGTTATTTGTTACTTTCTATAAAATCTGAAGTTGTGTTTTTAAAAATAAAATTTAATTGTTTATTTTCAATAAATAGCAAAATTAATATGAACTATATTCAATTGTTTTAATGACCCAAATTCAATTTATTTTTCATGAATTTTAGGGCATTATAATATTATTGTAGGAATTAATAGTTCAAATCAGGTCAATTTAAAATATATTTGTTTATTTAAAATGTTAATTTTTTTTAGAGTTCATATATAAGAAAACAAATGGATAAGCATAAAATTTTTAAGATCTTAAAAATATTAGATGTAATGAGACCCAACACCACATAACAATTGTAATTTTTAAATGAGACACAAACCTTTTAATTCAAAGTTGATTTAGACCAAATATTTTTATCGTGTTACTCTAAAATCATGTGCTTCTATGGTACATATTTTTTTTTAGTAAACTTTGACGATAGGGAATTTTATTAATTAAGAAATAAATAAAAATTACACCTAACTAGGGGGACGTATGTACCTTACCCGTCGATGCAAACTAAACCATGAAGTATCAATAAAGAAAGAAAAGATGCCTGCTTAGAAAGAAATTTAGAATCCTAAGCATGTATCCTAATATTGTAAAATCCCAGCTAAGGCAGCTAGAATGTATGATTGAAATAATTAATCTGAGCAGCAACTGGTGTAAATGAGCTGAGTTTCATAGCTAAAATACGAATGAGGCCTAGACAGAACCAATAAATAAGGGTGTAATATGTAATTTTACACCGTATCCCTTCACTAAGTTTTCAATCCTTCCATGGCCATGGGTTCAGATAATCCCATCTGACTAGGATTCAGGTCCCAGCCATAGAGCTTGCCGACTTTTTGAATCCCACGAGGAGAGGATTCCAAATTTTCCAACCAAACTTGGGATAAGTGGACCATTTCACTATTTTAATCCAGTCCCACTTTTAATCCCCTTCAATCCTATCAAACAAACACCACCAGAGTGATTACTACAACTACAATGAGTACAATGATGAGGGTTACCTCGGCAACCACAACTACGACTACACCCCCCTCAAGAATCACAACCGTCCTAACTTCCAGTATGACCACTTCGATTACCATGGCCCCTCAGGTACCGGTGTTGCAATGGGAGGTTACTAGGGCTGAGTGGTTAGTAGAAGAACCATGATCAATACCCATAGCCAAATTATCATCCAACAACGTAGCACGTTGTAAGCGAGAGAATAAATCATGAAGAGAAGGGCTGGACTTCCCAATATTTTAGCGCGAATAGGCTCATACTCAGGCTTACACCCTCATGTTGTTGATGCATACATTTGACATCAGTGGTGATTGGCTGATATGTCCGTAATCTGGCAAAATTTTCTTCTAAGCTACATTCATGACTGTGGCAAAATTGTTTTCTAAACTTTGATTACCTTGCTCAAGACTAAAATATTGTTTGCACACCTCATAAGTACGAGTAAAATTACCAGTTCCACAATACATGTGTGTCAAATGATCCCAAATTTTCTTAGCAGTATCAAGATAAATTAATGTAGAACTTATATGAGGCTTATTGATATTCAATTGTAAAGAAATAATATGGGCATCCTCTTGTTTCCACTAATCAAATCTAGAGTCATCTTTCTCAAGTTTATTCCCAACCAAATACTTGCAAAGGCCCTTACCCTTAAGAAAAATTTCAACAGACCGGGAGCATAAGGTATAATTACTCCTATTGAGCTTGACCAAGGTCATGGGAGCATTAAAAGAAGAAGCCGAAGACATAATAGGTTGGACCGAAGTTGATGAAGCTGCTGCTCTAAATTGCATACCGAACAATCCAATACAAAGCAAGGACGAACCAGTCTAAATAGAAGCTGTTGCTGCTTCGGAAGCTGGACAAAGCAAGGATGAAGCTGCTGCTTGGGAAACTGTGGAACCGATGTTGAACCTGCCAAAAGGAAAGGCAACCAGGCCTAAAGCATGCTGAACCACCCCAGAAAAAGCTGATCTGAGGCAAAGAACTGATGAACCGAGCTAAATATGCATATAGATCTAACACCAATAGACAAGGATCAAAATATTATTTTGAAACGGTCGAAATGGCTGAAACGCTTCCATTTCGAAGGAGAACGAGCCAAATTATTGATTGAATTGAAATTCCAATACTTCGAGTTGTTTCGAGGTATTTTAGAATGTTTTGAGTTTTAAGATATTTCAATATGTTTCCATCAATTTTTAAAAATGTTTCGAGGTGTTTCAAGTTCTTTAAATAAATTTATACCAATACCTTGAAATGTTTTGAAGATAAATCCTAAATTCTTTTATCTGTTTTCATTATGTTTTTGAAACGTTTTCGAAATATTTTTCGAAACGTTTCTATTTCTTAGGTGACTAAAATAATGCACCAAAACAATATTTTTATCCTTGCCGATGGGTACTTAAAGCCGTCCAGAATAGTTGGAGGTCTGAAAATATTAAAAAAAGAAGCAACCAGGATGAAAATCACCTGAACTGGTGAAGAACCGATCTAGAATGAGATGAAGCGATGAAGAACCAGTTTGGAATGTGCTGAATCGGTGAAGAACCGGTCTGGAATGTGCTGAACCAGTAAAGAATCAGTCTTGTCAAACCAAACTGGACTGAACTGACCAGTTCCGGCCGGACGAATTGGACCAATAGATTCTGGGCTAGTCTTGAATCTCACTAGGCTGGTCTTCAATATCACTGGGCTGGTATACGAATGCGCTGTAGTAGAGGCAAAGGCTGGCTTGGGCTTAAATTGGTATTGTGGGCCACAAGTCAAATTGCATTGCAGGTTTGACCCCCCCCCCTTCTTCTTCTTTTTTTTTTCTTTGTTAAACTTGATGGATCGATCCAACCGCGCTTTCCTTCTTTGTGCAAACCTGGAACAAGAAACCCTAGGGACAAACAACCCCTAGGAGCTGCCGGCTATACTCCCCAGCAACAACAACCACAGAAAACTCTAGAACGCCAATCAACAAATCCCCCGGTAACAATAAAAACCAGAAGCACAAACAATTAAGGCACAATCAATCATCCTCCTACCGAAACAACTAACAGTAAATCAGGCCATACACTTGGACAACCAAGACATCACAAACTTATCGAGCCTAAAAACCATAGCACAAACATACATTGGTGACATAGCCACAACCCATGACCACTATTCACTGACTTTGCATATTTCAGAATAGAAGAAGAAAGAAAAAAAACAGAAAAAATAGAAGGGGAAAAATAAAGGAGGTAATTAAGAAGAAGTTTGAATCAAATTTTGAGATTTGATTTAAGAACCTTGTTCTGATGCCATGTGAAGTTTGGAAATAGAGAATTGAGATAACAGTATGAGAGAAGGTAGAGAAGTAGAAAATTATACTCTACATCTCACTTTCAACTTATAGTTATAGTTACCTAGGAAAGCATAAAACACTAGTATACCCTGTTGGAATCTAGAGGACTATCACACACTCACAAAATTTAATAGAAGACATTATTGAAGATATGAAGAATTCTTTCAATGCACTCATACCCAAATTGGTGTATTACATAGGATATATAGACTTTAATGACATAATATAACATCACTACATAATGCAATAATAAAAATAATAAAAACCCCACTCCTCTATTATTTGAAAAATTAAAATATCACAATTATTTTGGTCCCCACTACTAGCAAATTTATGACTCACTGATTCAAAAAACTAAATGCATTAAAATAACTCCAAGAACATGCAAAGTTATGTATATTATTTTTATCTCAACATACCTTTGAGAAATATTATTATTACAACCATATAACATAGTCACAATATAATAGTAATATTCTCAACAAAGAACTACAACTAAATGAGTTGAAAACTGAAGTCAAATGAAAGCTACTTACCCTCACAAGAAAAAAGAAAAGAAATCACTCCCCTTCTGTTACCAATTTTAATTCATCTTCGGTATACCTCAATACAAGATAAGCGCAAGAAAGGATATTCGCCTAAATGTCCTTCCTTTTTGAAAGCGAAAGTGCTATTGAGCAGTCAAACTAAAGCGCTAACGCGCCTTATATTAGAATCTTAGTAAAACAATCTTTTGCCTTTATTGGGAGATATAAAGTGAACAACCTTACTAATAAAGCGGCAACAAATATCCTCTTTCTCAAAGTCAAAGTCAATTTTCTCCCTTCTTGTTTTAGCTTGATTGTAGGTACTGCGCTTTACTAATATAAAAGTAAAGGCTTTTCTCGTGTTCTATGAATCTACAACTCTCTTTATCGGCGAGGCTCCATATCCCTATTAGTGGTTATTCGTGATTTTCCATTCTATCATTTGTTTGACAACTTAAACTAGACTCCACTTTTAGATAGGTTTTCGGTCTTAATCAAGATCAATGCAAAAAAACGTGTTTGAATGGGTCGGTTTCAGAAGTCTGAATTTTGACCCGTCAATTCTCCTGTTTGTTTGCTTTAATTAACACCAAGTGGTTTGGTTTTAAATTCTGATTCTGCATGAATAATGTCAAGTAACTTGAACCTCCTACTGCATGATGTTGCTCTTTTATTTGGTTTTTTGTATGGCAAGTGTATTGTTTCTCTCTTTGGAAGAAATTTGAAGAATTGAAAAACTCTGCAGTGCCTTGCTAGGCGGGGCAGTTGGCATTGATATGAGCTTGGAGGCAATATGGAAGATGCAAAATTCTGGGGTATGTCACTGGATTTTCTTTTGTCTACCTAATATCTTTCTATCACTAGTCTGCAATTTCTTTAAACCTTCTCCCCTTCTTGGTTTTCACTTCTCTGCTGCTATTTCCTGTTATAGTTGCTGATTTATAGCATTTTATAATTTACAATTAATGTGTCCACAGTGAAATAGTATTTGGGGGACCTTATAATAACTTATGTCAATTCTTTGAAAATCCATCCCTAAATAAATGTCCATTTTGTAATGCTTTCCATTCTTCAACCCTAATCGTTCTAATGGGTGTTCACCCTGTAAGAATTTCTTTTCATAAAATGCTGAAGGCAAAAATAAAATAATCTAAATTGTAGAAGACCAAAGCTCATTGATGATAACTTTTTTTGAATGCTTCTGCATACATGGTTAAGGTTGACCTTGTAACGTGGTGCAAAGGCTATCACACTTCTATAACCCAAGTGGACTGCACAAGGCACTGTGTAGTTGTGTTCTTTCGTATTTGGATTCACGTCAGTCCTTTTTTCTCCCTTTTTTTTTGGCTTCTGCTTTCCTTCATTAAATGTAACCTTACTCCATTTTTATTTTTTTTTGGAAATATCTGGTTTTTGGTCTTGGATTCAGGATTTATATGAATTTTGAGCAGGCTGAATCTTGTGCTGTACTGTTGCTAATAAAATATCTTCTTCTGGCCCTAGAAATCATTTGAAGAAGCAGTGGAGTCTGTAGAGAAGGCCAAATCACACAAAGATGAGATGTAGAAAGGACCACCTTTTCTGTTCTTCAAATGACTTTTACTTTCAGTACTCAAAGTTCAGTGCTCCTCAGTAAATGACAGGAGACAGGGTCCAAAATTATCCATGGCTGACTAAGTTGTTCTAAGAATATTGTTTTTCTTTTTTTACGCCTGTGTATATTCATATAATTTTCCTTAATGGGGAGTCATAATGTTTCTTACAATGTGGGTGACTTGGTTCCCTCCCGCCTTTTCCCTCCCCAAAAATGCAGCAACAAAACTCTCCAAGGAAAAAAAGTCTTCGACACATAAATATTACACTGTACGTAAGTATGCCGATGTGATAAATTTAGAACTAATTCTCTATTTAAACCTTAATTTACGAAGTGCCCATGCTTTCTTTTCTATTTATTTTTTGGTTTGTATGGGAAACTCTGTTATAAAGCAAAGACGAAACATTGCAAGGTGCAGCCCCTAATTCGTCAGGATCGGAGTGTGAGAAAAAGATAAAAAAAGGATGGATATGTGAGAGCTAGACGGAGCATGCTTAGGCTGTGTCCATCTAAGGGTCAAAATATTTTTGTTTTCAAGGAGACCGAAAAGAATCAGTGATGGTATCGAAATTTTAATACTTCGAGGTGTTCAATAATGATTCGGAATATTTTGTTATATTTTAATGTATTTACACAATTATTTTGAAATATTTTCAGATATTTTAAAATATTTTGACCAATGTTTTAAAAATAATTATTAAATTTTTTTTTTCAATTCCATTTCCGAAAGCGTTGAAATTTTTTCAAAATCATCAAAATATTTTTGTTTCTTAGGTGACCAAAAGCACTATACCGAAACAGAATTTTGATTGCCAACTTTTTTTTTTTTTCAAAAATTACATAAATGTAATTTTGTTTGTCCACACTATATTATTTTCTTGTCATATTAATAGGTATAAATATCTAAATGACTAAACTTTTAGACATGCTTTAAACATGTGGACATATTCAAGTAAAATTTTGGACATATTGAAGTTATTTTGATATTTTATAAAAAATAGATCACTACGTAATAAAATATACAAAAAAATTAAATATGAATATGTTTAGTTGACGGGATTATACGAATTAGACCAAAATGAGCGATCAAAAGAATGGAAAAAAAATTGTGTGTGTGTGACTTTTGATTATTGTGTCACCTCTCTAGTAACTATTCTATCATCTAGGCGGTCGACAAGAAGACTATAATATTAGGTTACTCAACACTTTTGGATCAACTTGACTAGTGTATTAATGACGTGTGCTCTTCATCTTTTTTGCTGGTTAAATATGAGAGACAGAGTAAAGAAAAAGAATATAACAACTAACTACTAAGCAAAATCTCTGAGCAATGCTTCCCATGTAGCTCTTGGGAGATCCTCTGCTTGGAGTGAAGCTGTGTATCCCACTGCCAGTCCGCATTTTGCAAGTTCATGAGTGCTCTAATATTAGGTTTTCAAATTGAGAAAGGATCAATGATTTTGCTCAAATAAATAGTTAAGACTAAAAGATGTAATATATCTATTTAGTTGTGACTTTGTCATTAACTTTTTCTGCTGCATCTATCACTGTAGAAAGAGCATTTTGAGTTATAATGATTGTGAAAATTCAGTTGCGTAACCAAATAGGTTATAAATAGGTAATTAATAATATGATTTTGTACAAAAGAAAGACAATTTTAATGACATTGATATTTAATTTATCATGCAAAACTTTTCAAAGTGTGGAAATAGTCGAAGTCAATCATAAATGATTGTAATTAGTTTTAAACGATTATAAATAGTACTTTTTTAAAATTATTTCTTCCTTTTAAAAATTTTGTAACGTTTTTTGTCTCGTTTATGTCTAGTAAATTTTTAGATATTAAATATGATGTAAATAATAAGTGTATCAGCTTAATTTTATTTTTTTAGAAGAAAAAAAATTAAATGTCCATCTGAAAAAGATTTTTTTGGTTCTATCACTGTGTGAGAGACGTCACACTAATAGATTATGCACCTATTATATTTAATTTCTTCAGAATCAAATCACAATCCGTGGTTTGATTTATCCTTAAACTTCACGGATTAAACTTTCTTTCTTTCTGTTACGTAATTCGGTTTCACAATATCTGCTTCTCCACCTTTTTTTTTCCTCTTTTGTTTGTGTTATAACACTCCCTGATCAGATGCGACGTCTTAGTGTACAGTACACACTTATCCGCTTCAAATGCTACACGCCCACAACGGTGGACAACTGTCCAGTTATATTCTTTATTTTATTTCACTTTCTCATTTCATAGACAATCTGATCCCTTAAATATATTATACTAGGGATAACTCATGCCTGAAGGCACAGTGCAACGTAAACCAACCGATTAATTTAGAGAAGTAAGGAGTGAAGATCTCTTATAACAGTGGCGAAGAAAAAATATGATATAGGGTGGACACACTTTAAGTATAATAAATAAAAATAATGTAATATATTTTTATATCGAATTTGATACTTAAAAATTCATTAAACATAAAAGGGGTTTATTTGAAAAAAAATTAATATGATAATATCTATACATTAAGAATCAATTATATAATTTATTTGACACAAATAGAAATAATATTCTATAATTTTTATTCTTACAAATTTTACACTTTAGTCATTTTTAGCTATATATTCCATAATTTTTTAACTAAATGAGATTTCAACAAATCATACTAATATTCTAAGAAATCAAGTTTAATTTTCTAATTTTAAGAGATTTGGTATGGACTTTTTGATTTTATTTTTTTCTTCTAATACCTAATTTGTTTAACTCAATTAATTTTCTTTTCATCAATGCTATTGAGACATAATTTATAGATTTAATGTATTGTGACAATTAGATTGATAGTGTTAGAGTTTTTTTTTTAAGTATAATAGATAAAACTCTTTTTTTTTTTTTTAAATTTTAAAGTGATGAGATTTTTTTAATTAAAATACTATCATTGTGTCTTATACAAATTCAAAATGTTATACTATACATATGATATTAATGATAAACTTGACCAATTTAATTATTATGTCCGAAAAAATCTTATATTTTAAGATCAGTCATAATCGTTCACCTATTAGAAGGGAAAATATTAAGGAAAAAAAATTATAATTTCTTGATCTTTGGATAAATGAATTTGAGACTGTAGGATGTGTTCCAAGATAAGTCATAATCGTTGATTTATTAGGAAAAAATATTAAGGATAAAAATTATAATTTATTGACCGATGAATGAAAGAATTTGAGACCGGAGAATTGATTTATTGAAGTCGTCTTGTTTTATATTACAAACTGACTTAAAAACATATTAATTTATATACATGTAATTAAAATCGAGTTAAATCTGATAGAAACTAAAAATTTAATTTATCAAAGAGCATATCGCCAAAATATTTTATATCAAAAAATTATTTACAAAAATCATTTATAAAATATTTTTATTTTTTAATTAATACAAGCTATTACAAAATTATTAATTCATAATTATATATTAGCGTTGAGTTTTCTTAAGAGATAAAAAAAATTAATCTTGAACTTTTGATTCAAGGTATGTGTAAGACATGTTAGTTAGATATAATTAATTAAATAAATAAAATTAAAATTAATTATATTCAATATAAATGTGTTAAACAACGCCCTTATTTTTTTTTCATCTTAAATTGATGATTTTTTTTTTAATTTCATTGTGTTTTATACAAATTCAAAATGTTACACTACATAGATGATATTAATGACAAATTTGATCAATTTAATTATTATGTTAGAGAAAATCATGTATTTCAAGCTCAACAGTAATTGTTGATCTGTTGGGAGGAAAAAATTATAATTTCTTAACCGTTGAATGAATGAATTTGAAATCGTAGGATGTATTTCAAGATTAATCGTAACCATTGAATTTTTGGAAGGAGAAATATTAAGGAAAAAAATTATAATTTCTTGGTCGTTGGATGAATGAATTTGAGACTATAGGATGTGTTAGAAGTTCAGCCGCAATTGTTGACTTTTTTTAAGAAAAAATCTTAAAGAAAAAAATTATAAATTTTTGACCGTTGGATGAATGAATTTGAGACCGTAGGATCGGCTTGTTGAAGCCTTTGATGAATGATAGCCTTTGGATGTTGAAGCCTTAATTGTTTTGAGACCGTTGGATGTTGAAGTATTGAGGTTTGAGCCGCTCTGTTTTATATTATAGATAATGATAAACAACAGACGACATAAACATACAAGTCTACCCACTTGCCATATTCCTTATCATTATATATATATACATATACATATATATATATATATATATACACATATATACATATTAGAGATAACCCGTGCTTGAAGACACTGACCAACTAAAAAATCAAATATTGAATTTAAACGTGAAATAATTAAGCATTGAATTGAGAAACGTACTAAACTGAAAGCCTAAACTTAGTCTATATCATGTGCCATTCAGGCAATGTACATAGTTCTTAAACACGAAACAATCAAACAATGGACATAAACATGCATTAACCCGTGCCTAAAGGCACGATGCAATTAAAAAAAAATTAAGTACTGAATTTGGGCACAAAATAATCAAGTACCGAACTTGGACGTGTAATAGGCTGAAAGTCTAAACTATTCCCATAATCCGTGCCTCAAGGCAATATGCAATTTAAAAAATGAATATTGTTTTTAAATACGAAACAATCAAACACTTTACATAGACACACATTCAGCTAAAAGTCTAAACTGCATTTTTAACAAATATGAAAGGAAAAAACCCAAACCAAGGGCTTCAAGATGCGGGGTAGACACACAATTAAGACATTCTAATCCACTAAATTCAGTTTTTTTCCACCTTCTTTTTACAAAAAGACAAACATCAAGAAGGCACGATAACACAACAATCGCAATAGTCGACCATTCATGCATCATCAATACTTTGGTACTAAATGCAATCAAAAGAAAAAATGTTTTAAGGCTTGTGGTTTAAATGTCCAACTACTTGAGTTAATAATTGAAGTTTTGAACTAAAAGACTTCATCAATATTTTGACCATCATATCCTGAGCCATGTTGTAACAATAATAAAGCTATGCCATGCATTATTTCTAAAGAACAAAAGAAATTAGGATATTGGCCTGAAAGATCCATGTACATTAAGCATTGATATAAGTGAAAGACAACGTTAAAAGACTTCGCCTTAATTGTATTTCAGTGATAACACCAAGAATTAACTATGGAACTAAATGCTAAAAATCATATCATAATTAATGGTATACAAAATACCTATTTTATTTTAATAATGTTTCTTCATTCAACCAAACTATATATTAAGATAAACAATGTATTCCAAAAACACACAAACAGAGTTATTCGTGTTAAGAAACAAATAAAAGAAAACTGATTGTCACTCAAGATTATACAGGTCCACCTTAAAACTTGCATTCATTCATCACATTTCCATCAATCTTTTATGAAACGAAATCAATAAAAAAATGCATCAATATATACAACAATTGTCAATTATTAAAATCAATATCACCTAATTAGAGAAGGCTTCCATGGGTCCTTACCTATAGCACCACTGTGCAACCAATCGTTCACTATCTTCCAATCCTTTCTTGATGCAAAAACATAGCACAATTGAGGCCCCTATAATCTCAAAGCATCACTTTTCAATTTTCCACTTGAATAATAAATCATCAAAAACTATTCTGGCAGCAAAGATCATGAAATATTTTTAATTGTCCAGGAAACACGAAATAGATCAATGTTTCTCAACCATCATTTATAGGAATTTTTAAATGCCCATAATTTTAGGTATAACACTTAGGTGGGTGGGTTCATCCTCATATCACATGTCAACATTCTTATTTAAATTTTCATAGTTTAAATAAAAAAATTCTCCCTATTATCATTTTTATAAAATTATTTTTAAATATTAAAATATTCATCGTTCTGGTTCATGTGTCATATTATTACTTGTAATTAAATACTAATCGTCAATCTTAGGTATGCATGTCACATGTGAATGTACTTATAACAAATATTATATACTTGTCATGCGTATTCGGGTCTCACATCTCTTATATTGTACC
This sequence comes from Ilex asprella, assembly GCA_023539305.1. Lineage (NCBI taxonomy): Eukaryota > Viridiplantae > Streptophyta > Magnoliopsida > Aquifoliales > Aquifoliaceae > Ilex > Ilex asprella. The sequence goes on along the minus strand of CM042190.1, from coordinate 597,946 downwards.
TCGTGCCTCTGTAAGAGGCATTGATGGCTACCTATTCGGCTGCCTGGATTTCTGTTGGCAACTCAATGAGTTGATTTGTCGTTGCTGCCATGTGCATTACCATATCATATGCCCTTTGAACCACATCAGACAGATGGTATTGTTGACCAACACCCTTTTCTGGGAGGATCCTTATTTGTTTAAATATTGTAAAGACCAAATCATACGACGTTGTGTACCTAATCATGAAATAAGCCAGGTAATTCAATTCTGTCACTCTGAAGCTTGTAGAGGTCATTTTGTTTCAAAGAAAATCGCTGCAAAAATCATGCAGTGTGTATTTTATTGGCCAAATCTTTTTAATGAAGTTCATATCTTTTATTTAAATTGTGACAAATGTCAAAGATTGGGAGATATTTTAAAAATAAATATGATGCCTTAAAACCTTAATTTAATTGTTGGGGCATCAATTTTATGGGTCCATTTTCCTCATCTTTTGGATATCTGTATATTTTAGTTACAGTCGATTATGTCTCTAAATGGGTAGAGACAATTCCATGTCGAAAAAATGATCATAAAATAGTGATTAAGTTTTAAAAGAAAATATTTTGTCCAGATTTAGAATTCCTCGGACTATTATAAGTGACGGTGGATTACATTTTTGTAATACTTTTTTTGAAAATCTAATGAAAAAATACTCAATTTCACATAAAATATCCACTCCATACCATCCAAAGATAAGTGGACAAGCTGAATTAGCTAATAGGGAGATAAACTATATCTTAGAAAAGACAGTAAACGCATATCGTAAAGATTGGTCTTTAAGATTAACTGATGCATTTTTGGCTTACCGTACTGCATATAAATCAATTTTAGGCATGTCTCCTTATCAGTTAGTATATAGAAAATCATGTCATTTACATGTAGAATTAGAACATCGAGCATATTAGGTAATCAAAATGATGAATTTTGATATGGACAAGGCAGGAATATCTCGTAAACTTCAAATCAATGAATTGGAGGAATTAAAAAATGAAGCTTATGAAAATGCAAAAATTTAAAAATCAAGAACAAAAATTTTTATGACAAAAATATCATGCGAAAATCTTTTAAACTTTCTCAAAAAGTTCTGATATACAATGCAAAGTTTCGTTTATTTCCTGGAAAATTAAAATCAAGATGGATAGGTCCCTATATTGTCAAACAAGATTTGACTATAGAGCAATTGAAATTGAAAATTCATTAACCGAAACTATATTTAAAGTAAATGGTCAAAGACTTAAAACCATATTATGATAATTTTACTCAAGATATAACCTCTGTACAACTTTTTGATCCAGTTTATATGCTCTGAAAGGTAAATTGTTGCTTGAATTTCAATAATAGTTCTAATCAGTTGTAATTTATTTGACAGAGTAAATCTTTGGAGTAACAGCCAGAATCCCAATCGGTGAAACGACAACAGATTGCTGGGTTTTATTATCAATGTTGATTATCATTGTTTTCTCGTCACAAATAATGTTTAATTTAAGTTGGGGAGGTATGAGTGTGAATTTATTATTTATATTTAGAGTATATATTTTGTTATAAAACTCTTCGTCTTTGTGACTGGTGACTTAATCCGAAGTGCATACACCCAAGTGCAGGCAGTCAAGCTATAAAAATAATCTGGTTAAGTCCGTAGTCGAATCTACAGGGAACTATGATTGGTTTTTTGGAGTAAGTAGTGACTGGAGACTTTGAGAGTTTGAAGTTAACGGGTTTGCAGGACAGAATATAAGATTCTTTTCAATGATTTTTTTCTTGGACAAATTATAAGATAAATTATTAAAAGTAACAACCACTCTTTAGTTCGAGAATCAGAATATATATTTAATCATCCGGTTTATTATACTTGTGTTTTATAACTCAATTAATTCCCGTGTGAACAACAAGTTAATCGAAAGATAAAGAAGGACTGTGAGGATTAAGCACAAGACTTCGATGCCTTTCTAGAGGTTTATAAGAATTGTCTGTGCTGTGACTCAACCCGTCTACAAACAAGCAAGTATTTCTACAAGACATCCAACCATGACATTAATGTTCCATTCTTTAAATAAAGTACAATGAAGGTGAAGATTAAAATGTTTTCATGAAGATCTAGCCAGGGTACTTGCCTTGAACCAACGAGTCTTTCTATGCAAGAGTCATCTGTGTCATAGAAAGAATCCTCGATTATACAAAGTACCTTAGCTTTGCTAGATGCATTCAATTATACAATAAGCAAGTGATATGTAAAACATTAAAGCAAAAAGGAAATGCACAAATATAACTTTCAGCTAATATATACATATTCATCGACTCTTACTAAAGAGTGAATGAGGAATTACTCACTCTTCATGGCTTTGGTAAAGCTATAAAAGTGAGTGATACTCATCCCTCCAAGTAGAGGAGTTACAAAGTGAAACAAACAAAACAAAGAGCTGATCTTCAACGGAGAATAAGTGAATCATGTTTCACCCTTCACAGCTTTGGTAAAGCTCTGAAAAAGTGGAAGAGTTTCACTCTTCTAGGAAAGAAGGATGCTCAAGTAATGGAAGTGAAAGACATAAACAATGATAGTAGAAGAAAGCTAGTCTATTTTGGAGGGTTGTTTCCTCAACCAACAAATAGAGGGTTGCTTCCTTAACCAAGAGATGGAGGGTTGCTTCCTCAACCAAATGATGAACTATCTCGCTTGATATATGAAAATATAAACATACATCTAAGACTAGCTAAATGAGTGGGACTCCAAGCCTTTAAAACCCGAGTAAATTTGAACTTTTTTTGCAAAGGGGCAAAATAATAATTTGCCACTTTAATGCGGATATAAAATACGTATCTCTTGAGAGCTTGGATGATGCAACAAATTTCGCCGTTAGATTCGTATCGCATAACCAAGTTGCCTAGTAAATTTTCATCGAATTTCGAGATAGTTAGAATTTTTAAGTTTTACGAGACAACTGGGTGGCGGGTGACCTCACAAACGTCCCCAAAAACAAAATTTATAAAATTTACTTATAATTGAAGGAAATTTCAAATAAAATTGATTTAACTTAAACCGAAATAAAATAAATCATTTTTGTGCGAAAATAGACCTGAACAAGTGGGGGCGTGAGCCAAGCCTTGAAATTTGAAATAGGGTAAAAAATAAGATATTTTGGCACAAATATCTGCTAAAAATATGTGTGTTTAACGTGTGAGGGAGAAGGGAGAAGAAAAGAGAAAATTCAACTTTTTTCCTACGATTTTTGAATTTTCGTCGGTCGGAATCCTTCTGACCAAGAATTAAAGTTGATCACCTCGACAAGGGATATACAACCACACCAAGAACAAAATATTTCACCGAAGATCCAAGGTGGAGATTTTTGAAAAATCAAGACCTTGAAGTTTGGTTGGTGTTCTTCAAGTTCTCCACATTGTATTTGAGGTAGGGTTCCCTCCTATTTTGGTTTATTTTTAACCTAGAATGTCCATAAAGGATGGTTAGGTGTATGTGGTTATATATTACTTGCCTATTATTATGGAAATGAGAAAATGAGTATAGAAATGGCTTAGACCAACTTCTAACTTGATTTTAATATGTGGAAGTTCATTGTGAAACTTATTAGAAATTGATATTTGGTGGGCATGCTATGTGTTTATATTGTGCCTTGTGAATGACATGAGTTTTGTGATAACATGTTGGTAAATTGTTGTTGATATATGTTCATTGATATATTGACATTGTGACAAAGTTTGGTGATTATATGCATGTGATATAAATTACCATGAAACATGTGGACACGTGGTTAAATAGCTCATTGGGCATTATTGCATACTGGGCATGGGCTTCGCACCACATTCATGTGCATGAGTCATTAGTGTAGGTGTGTGTATGCATGGTTGATCAAACACCATATTTAGTGATTGATATGTGGTCTCGAGAAGGTTGGATCGAATATTCCCTTTGAGTCGCATGGTTGCATGAAAAACTTGTGTCGGGTATAGCAAGAAGGGCTAGATTCTCCCTCGGGTGCAGTACCCGGCTACATAGTTCATACACTTATCGGCGGTGAAAATCAAGAAAAGTGTAATGGTGTATAGAACCGGCGGTTGTGATACCAAAATTCGTTGCCCAACAAAAACACAAGATTTTGATTTTATAAAACGCCTATTCAATGGGTAACATTCAACAATGATTTAGTTTTATAAATACACAACTTTTATTTCAAACAATCATTAGATGTATTTTCATCAAATGACAGATTCATTACACACTTGCATTGTGTTGTATTGTGGGAGTCAGTGAAGACTTCGGTTGAGGTTACATGAGTGAGTTTCATCTCAATTCATGGCAAAACATGAAAATTCCTATCATGGGATTGCAATTCTTTATTGAAAAGAATATTATTTATAGATTGTTGCATGTGAACATTTCATTCTATTGAGCGTGGCTCACCCTAAATGGAAAAACATTTCAGGTATGGGTTACATGCCAGTGGAAGGTTCTTATTCGGGCCATCAAGTTTGAAGAAAAGTCATGATGTGGCTTTACTTTGAGTTTTTGTAAAACTATTATTAAAAATTAGTTATGGTATGTAATTATATGGAATCGTATGTAATAGAACTTGTATGTATCAAGTTTTATGTAGAAAATGGTATTAAACATGTATTTGATAGTTGTGGAAGGGATTGAAATGGATTGGAAATGATAACAGGCCAAACAGGAAAATCTTGGCAGAGAGTACCTATACAACCTTGTTCAGAAGGAAGACTGTACCGGTACAACATACGGATATGACTTTTTCAGTAGGCAAACCGTACCGGTACTTTTTTCAATAATCTCAAATTTTAAAGCTGTTTTCCCATGTTTTCGTACTATGTATTCCTCACCTCAAATGATGCAAATAGACTATAATGGAGTACAAATCATGGTATATTAAACCTTAGTTGGTTCAAATGGAAAAACGAACACAAGTTACACTTTTGGGTTATGATCCCGACTGAGGGGATGTTATTGACGTGGTGTCGGCTTATGTGACATTCACGTGTATTTTCATGGGTTGATGGTTGATCAATAGTTGATAAAAGACTCCCGATTTTTGGCGGCGTCACAAAGCCTCCATCCAAGCTCTTTTGAAGCTCCCACAATGAGAGTATTTATAGGCAAAGAGAGGAGTAGTAGAATAGTGTGAATAGTATATGCCACCCAAGTCCAAGTGAAAGCCAACAACTCTTCTGCCAGTCTGAGGATAACGTTTGAACGTTGTCTGACGTTCGAATGTTCTAATGGGGTCTGACCTTCCCACTCGAGTGGCCTGTGGCCTTCTGTGGAATCCCATTTTCACACTCTATGCAGTAGTCTGGTCTTCAAATAATTCCAGTGGATGTTCGAACGTGGTACTCAAGTACCTCAGAGTTTTTCTTCTTTGCTGCAGTACGCCATATCTTAGCAGTCTAGTCTTCAAATAATTTCAGTGGACGTTCGAACATGAGATGGCGTTCGAACGTGGTACTCAAGTACCTCAGGGTCTTCCTTTTTGGCTGCAGCACGCCATGTCTCAGCAGTTTGGTCTTCAAATAATTTCAGTGGATGTTTGAACGCGAGTTGGCGTTCAAACGTTCTTGCTTTGTTCCCTTCTCCAATTTTATCCTCTAATGTGTTGATGTTACATTCAAGTGTGATATTTGTTGACCTTGAGCCCTTGTTCACTTTAGGACTTGAAATGTCATCACTTAAACTCCATCAAAGTACAATTAGTCCAAAAAGGCATAGTAATATGCTAAATTTAAGTACTAATCACATCCCCAACGTAAATATTGCTAGTCTATAGTAAAATACAACAATAATTGAATGTAAATCTAATTCTAATGCCTTTTTCAGAGGTCATCCGGTTGCATTTAGTGTATGCAACAAGCCGTTGAACCACTAGGTTTGCCTTAATGGACGAGTGTCGTCTTGTGAGGGTTTGCAGTGAAGCTACCCACAAACTTCAGTTGAACAGATGTGTATGTGAGGTTGTTGATTAAAATGAATTAGCATCATGGTCATTGAGACACTTAACCCTCAATCTTGACTTATCCACTTCATTTCTTTTTCGTAGGTATTCACTCTATGTAAAAATTAGCATATGTCACATTTTCATTTGGACTTCCCTGTGTAGTAGGAATGGTCATTCTAGAAACAAGAATTGTTATATAACAGTCATTCCACCTTACCACCTTCCAGAGATAGCTTTGATTTCACAAACCTTTCTCAGAATGCACTCAGCAAAATTCGCTCCAAATATTGTGACTTATATCTCAAAGGGTATGTGATCAGAAGATGGCCAATCAAAAAATCCCACACACAATTAGTGCAATAGTAAAGTTTTGAGGAAATAGACTTAATTTTGGCATAATCTCATGGAAGAATATTGATGCAAATAAAGAAATACTAGTTGACATACCTTACTTGTAGTTGATGACCTACTCATGCATCAGACTTAAGATCAATTAGGGCTTTTTTGTAGATTGTTGTGGCCAGAGGTTAGTGGCTAATGAAATGACATTAATGGTGTTCAAAAGCTATTCAATTTTTTATGCAGTGTAGCACACCTCTTTCTAGCTTCTCGACATTTTGCCTAGGAATGGTATTTTTTTTCTTTCATTTTTCTCATTTTTTTACTTTCTTGGCAATTCCTTATTTTTCTAACTCTTTTCCTTTTCGGTTGTTTCCACCATTTTTCCTTTCATTGAACAATAGCCACCATTGTCTTTTCTATTCTTATTGTCTTTCTATCTCACATTGATTTGTAAGATGGTACAAGAAAATTAGATAGCAAGGTATGTTAAGGATATTCTTTTGTGGCTCGGTTATCATCTGAGTTTTTTCAAAAAAGAAATCATTCATTAAAGGCTTAAGCATGGCTGACTAGGGATATACTTTGTAAAAAAAAATGGCTAAGGCTCAAAGTCGATTCAAAGATGGCCTAAGATCCTTTCTCAAGTATGTGTACATGTATGTGTTGTATGCATAGGTTCCCCGTGGGATATGTAGATAAATCACTTTAGTTACGTCAATCGAAACAAAGTTAATGAGATTACTGAAAATAATTGGAAGTGAAAGAGCTTACTTTGAGTAAATGTTGATATCCTCTCAAAAAGCATCCTAAAACTCAAAACTTACCTTGGTATTCTTTGTCATCTCAACTGGTTATGTCTGGTGTTTCAAGGAATATTGGTTATATAGCGATTGCATTTTCGAGTCTGATCATCTTGTACCTTGAGAACAATAAATACTAATGTATATTTGATAATTTAAACATAGAGATAATACCCATTTTCCAAGAAATATGGCTCTAAGTCTCGGTTGTTAAGTTGAGGTGTCAAACCGATCACGTGCTTAGTCATTTTAACAAGCATCCTTAGAATGCACATCAATTTCATCATTCATTACAAGAATTACTAAAGTGCTAATTCTATTCATGCATTTTAAATTGGTAAAAGTGATAAACTGAATCATTCATTTCTCATAATATGATCGTTTACAATAATACCAAAGATTCAATCCATCCATAAAAGAAGTGACTAAAACACAAAAACTTCAAGTATCCTCAATCAACGACCCAAAAAGAAACAAACATCCACCAAAGAAGAGACCAATATCCACAACAAACTACCAATATCCACAAGAATCACAAAGAAGAAACTCCTCCACTGAAGGAACAACAACAAACTTTAAGTACAGAAATCCTCAAGAAACTACCAAAGAAGAAATAAAGATCACAACCAAAATCAAGAACAAAAATCAATCTTCTCCACCAAGTCCACTATCTCCACCAGCTCCACCCCTCAATAGGTGAAGGATCTCATCTTGCTTGGCTTCGATGCTAAGCATGATGTCTCATAAAGAACGTCAGGTACTCGTATTGGGGCCTGCATCCGGTGTCTGTGCATGGTCTCTCTTTTCCTCTGCATCGAGCTCATCCTGATCCTTATCCACTCCTTGGGTACGTGGCACCTCTTGTCTAGCTGCTGGGGTGCCACTATGCCCTTGGCTCATCCTAAAGAACGCCTTGTTCAATGGCCCCATTGGCTTTTGGATCTTCATCTTGGGCCTTACCCTAACCCCATTGTCCTTGCATAATTCAGTCACTAGAGTGCCGAAGGGAAGGGAGTTTCTTTTTACATCACAACCTTTCTTCATTTCTGTTAAGATGAGGGAGGGGAGATAGATGTTGTGGCCTTTCCCAAGTGCATACAATAAACGAGCCATGTCAAGAAGGATTTTATTTTTTCGCCCAATCGAGGCAAGGTTGAAGACCGCAATCAAATTTAGCATTTTATACTTGTCCGTGAGCTCCCCTTGTCGGAGAAACCTCTGCCCCGACCAAGAAAAACCAGTCACCCCCGTCAACTCCATTCCCACAATGTTCAATGCCATATTTTTCTTCGGGGGGTATGTTGCCTCAGTTCCCAAATGTAATCTTCGTCAACATCAACATGGGTTCCCCTTACACATCCTTATCGCCCCGCTGATGATCTCGGCGTTAAAGTAGAACTCCCTCACCAAGTCAACAATGGCCTCCCCTTTTTTTTGCAAATACAACACCCAATTCTTGCTCTCCATCTCTACCAATATACCCAACTCCAAAAAATGATTCAACACCACATCACGCCTACACACTATAGCATGCTTTTCGTAAAAAATTCTCACACTTGTCAGCTTTGAGGGCGCTAGGGAATCGGGTTCGGTCATATCTCCTCACTACTGGCCTTCCCTCTCTCTCCTCAATGACCTCCTCCACCATATTAGGCTCTTGATTTGGTGTATTATGCTTGGCAAGTAGTTTGACCCTTGGAGGCATGGTTTCGGTTTTAAGCTTAAGAGGGCTTTGAAAGTCTTGATTTTCTTGTGGGATTGAGATTTTTTGATGTGGGAATGGCTTTAAGAGGGTCGATTTTAGGTGAAAATGAGGAATGAGGTGTGTTTTGAGGTCTGGGTAATGGAAATGGGCTCTAGGGTTTGGGGCTTGCTCAAGGGTTTTGGAATGGGGTAAACGATCCAAGCTTTTATAGCCTGAGAAGTGGCATTCGAACGTTAATGACATTCAAATGTATTTAGAAGAATGCCACACTTTTTATAGGCACCAAGTCTTTTGGCACGATAGAGTTTAGCAAAAAAAAGATTTTGTCATAGAGGGGTTTCTCTTGCTGTTCTTGAATGTCATTTTTTTCTCACCACTCTTACTTTTCTCATGATCACAACATGTACATTAGATGAAAAAGTGCGTAGAACTCCCAGATTAAACCAAAAAAGTTTAACATCCATGCTTTCTACACTTTAAGACTCACTATCTGGTTCTTTAACGTCTGTCAGTCATAAAGACGATTGAAGTTGACTCATAGATATAATCATTAATTTATCCAAAATACAAGGCAAAGTACACAATATGATAAAAAATAGCAACAAAAAAAATTTGATGGGCACAAACTACACAAAATATGAACTATAGTTCCCACCCCCAACCTAAACTGAACATTGTCCCCAATATTTTGAATTTACCAGTGTATGGATCTTGGATATAAGGTTGAAAGGTAGAGATTTGTTCATCTGCCTGAACCTACAATCAAAAATACACAAATTAATTATCTCTGCGTAGATCTGGGTTTCGAGTAGGCTGGTAAGCCTTGCCTGTCAGTGCGTAGAGAATCAGGATACCCATTAATAAATACAAAATCAAAATACAAAGCATGAAACATAGGATTGTATCTGTGGAGTGTGTGGTCATGAAGCTGTTGGGTGTTGGGGTCTCGTTACAGAAAATAGCGAACAACAAAGAAGAAGAAGAAAAAGAAAGAAAAAGAGGAAAGTGGTGGGGAAAAAGCGAAAAAAGGATGGGGGCTTTATCAAGGCGTCCCATCAGGTCGAGTTTATGCCTGACCCAACCCCTTTTTGTGTCGACAAACACGATTTTCGGAGGGATTTTCTAGATCCATTAAAAGAATGGTCTCCAAATTTTTGACAAAGTCCTCCATAAAGGGTTTCAATTGTTGGCCATTGACGATAAAGATATTACCGTTCGATGGGTTTTTCACTTCTACTGTTCCATGTCCAAACACTTTTTTGACAATGTATGACCTAATCCATCTTGACTTTAACTTACTAGGAAAGAGGTGGAGTCTTGAATTAAATAACAGGACTTTTTGAGTAGGTTCAAAAGACTTCCGCACTATGTTCTTATCATGAAAAAATTTCATTCTGGATTTTGCAATCTTCGCATTCTCATATGCTTCATTTCTTAATTTCTCTAATTCGCTAATTTGAAGTTTTCTTGATAGTCTAGCCTTGTCCAGGTCAAAGTTTATTGCCTTAATAGCATAGTACGCCCTATGTTTCAGTTCCACAGGTAGGTGACAAGACTTTTCATAGACTAATCGATACAGAGACATGCCCAAAATTATTTTAAAAGCAGTACGATATGCCTATAGTGCATCAGTTAGTCTTGACAAACAATCTTTGCAGTCTGGGTTTATCATTTTTTTTAAAATTAATTTGATCTTCTTATTAGCTAATTCAGTCTGTCCACTAGTTTGTGGATGATAAGGGGTTACAATTTTATGAAAAATCAAGTATTTTTTTATCAAATTCTAGAAGGGTCAATTGTAAAAATGAGCACCCCCATCACTTATGATGGATTTTGAAACTCCAAACCTGGATAAAATATTTTCTTTGAAAAACTTGATCACCGTTTGGTGATCATTATTCCATCATGAAATTGCCTCAACTCATTTGGATACATAGTCTATGGCTACTAAAATGTATAGATAGCCAAAAGAGGAAAAAATGGTCTCATAAAATGATGTCCCAACAGGCAAAAATTTCAATCACCAGAATAGGGTTTAAGGGCATCATGTTTCTTTTCAAAATATTTCTCAACCTTTGGATCTATCGCAAGTTAAACAAAAGACATGGACATCTTTGAAAAGTGTGGGCTAGTAAAATCCACATTATAAGATTTTTGCAGCGGTTTTTCTTGATAAAAAATGGCCACCATATGCTTCAGAATGACAAAATATTATTGCATGTTTGCTTTCCTGAGCGGGGATGCAACGTCATATGATTTAATCCTTACAGTACTTAAATACGTACAGATCTTCCCAAAAGAAGTTACAAACCTCTCTCAAAATTTTTTTTTTCTCCATGAGAGTGAATGACGGAGAGAGTGTTCTAGTAGCAAGAAAATTAGCAATATCAGCGTACCATGGGGTCTTACCAATCATGAATAGTGGTTCATCAAGAAATTTCTCGTTGATTGACAGTCCATCCTCATGAAATCTATAAGTCAATCTGAACAGATAATCTGCCACCACATTTTCAACACCCTTCTTGTCCTTAATGATCAGATCAAACTCTTGGAGTAAGAGTATCCATCTTAAGAGCCTAGGCTTGGCATCCTTCTTTGTGAACATAAATTTTAGGGTTGCTTGGTCAGTGAATACAGTAACAAAAGAACCAACAAGATAAGAACGAAATTTCTCCAAAATAAAGACTGCAACAAATAATTCTTTTCCAGTTGTTGAATAATTCATTTGAGCATCATTCAAGGTGTTACTTGCATAGTAAATCACATGTGGTTTCTTATCTTTTCTTTGTCCCAACACAGCACCTACATCAGAATTAATTGCATCACACATTAGTTCAAAGGGCAAGGTCCAATCAAAGGGTTGAATTATTGGAGTGGAAATTAACATGCCTTTAAGCTTGTCAAAGGCTTTCTGGCATGCTTCAGTCCAATCAAAGATTACGTCATAACTCAGAAGATGACACATGAGTTTTGCTATGGTGCTGAAGTCTTTTATGAACCTTCTGTAAAATCCTGCATATCCTAGAAATGATCGAACATCCTTTATAGTATTGGGAGCATACAAATTTTCAATCAAATCTATTTTTGCCTTGTCAATTTTCATGCCTTCAGATGACACAATATGACCTAAGACAATGCTTTGTGTTACCATGAAGTGGCATTTCTCCTAGTTAAGCACTAGATTGGCTTCTTTACATCTCATCAACACCTTTTCTAGGTTGATTGGATACAAATCAAATGAGTTACCATAGACAGAGAAGTCATCCATGAATACTTCTAAAAATTTATCGACCATGTCACTGAACAGGCTCAGCATGCATATTTAGAATGTTGCAGGAGTGTTACAAAGTCCGAATGACATTCTTTTGAATGCAAAGGTGCCAAAGGGGCATGTGAATGTGGTTTTCTTTTGGTCATTTAGTGCTATCTCAATTTGATTGTATCCAAAATACCCATCTAGAAAATGGTAAAATTTATGGCCTGCAATTCTCTCTAGAATCTGGTTAAGAAAGGGAAAAGGGAAAAGGAAAATGGTCTTTCCTAGTAACCAAATTGAGTTTTTGATAGTCAATACACATCCGCCATCCTATGACGACTCGAGTTCATATTAGTTCATTTGCATATTTTTTTACCACTGTGATCCCAAACTTTTTAAACATAACTGAGGTGGGACTAACCCATTTGTTATCTGAGATTAGAAAGATTATCCTTGCATTTTGGAGCTTGAGCACTTCCATTCTCATGACTTCCTTCATGTGAGGATACAGTCATCACTGCATTTGACAAGAGAGTTTTGAGTCATTTTCAAGGTATATAACATGATTGCAGATTAACAGGCTTATACCTTTTAAGTCAGCGATGGTCCACCCAATTGGTGCTTTTATAACTTTTAAGATCTTCAATCAGTTTAGACTCTGGCAAGTCTACGAGCTTAGAGGAAATTACTACTGGGTATGACTCGTCCTCTCCTAAAAATACATATTTGAGGTTAGATGGGAGATGTTTTAATTTAGGCTTTGGTGGCCCTTCACTTGAGGAGAGTGGCTTTGTGCCACTTGGTGAGATCTCTTCAAATTTGAGGGCCCATGTCCCAACAATGAGAGCAGGGCAATATTTTGTCAATTTAGAAGTGATAGGCTTCAACAGAGATGTTTCAGTAGGATTCTCACAGAATGTGTCGTTTAGATGTTCCTATATCAAAGATTCAGTGGAGTTTACTTCGCCCACTTCTTCTTCCTCTCCTGGGTGCTTAGCAATGTTGAAGATATTTAACTCAAGAGTTATATTCCCAAAAGTTAATTTCATGATTTCATTCCTGCAATTGATTAATGCATTAGAAGTTTCTATGAAGGGTCGACCAAGAATGATGAAAATTTAGTTCTCTAAATGCATTGTTGGCTGAGTATCTAAAACAATGAAGTTAACAGGGAAGACAAAGTTGTCCACTTGGATAAGTACATCTTCAACAATGCCCTCTGGGGATTTTGACAGATTTTTCTGCCAACTATAGTGTGACACAAGTGAGTTTGAGTTCACCCAGACCCAATTGCTGATAGACCGAGAAAGGGAGCAAGTTGACACTAGCTCCAAGGTCTAACAGTACTTGTTTAATTCTAAAGATTCCAATGACACACGACATAATCGGACATCCTGGATCTTTGTACTATGGAGGGGTTTTGTGTTGAAGTAGGGCACTGGCTTGTTCTGTCAGGAAGGCTCTTTTTTTGACATTCTTGTTTCTCTTGATTGTGCACAAGTCTTTCAAAAACTTGGCATAAGATGGAACATGTTTGATTGCATCCAGAAGTGGGATGTTGATCTTTACTTGCTTGAAAAACTCGTAAATTTTAGGCTAATTATTCACTTTCTGCATGGTTTTGAGTCTATGAGGGAAAGGAACAAGAATACAACACGAGGGTTCTTCTTCTCTTGATGGCTCTAGTTCTTGTTCAGTTATGAGCTCGGGCTCTTCTAGTGTCACAAGTTCTGGTTCAAATGGTTTAGGCTCGACTGGGGATTGACTCAGCTTTTGGTTTTGGAATTAGCATGTTTTTATGGTCTTGTCAATCACCTTGCCACTTCTCAATGTAGTGACAACATGAGCTTGGTCCTGTGGGGTTTCCATGACTGAAGGATTTTCTACATGAAATTGGCCTTGTGGAGGTTTTGGTTGGTCAGGGAACTTACCCTTTTTGTGTGTGCTCATGGACTGGGTCAACTTTTGGATATGACCTTTAAGATCCTCGAAAGATTGAGTGGTCTGGGTTTTGAAATCAGTAAAAGCCTGAGTGAAACTACTGTTGTAGTTTATTTGGCTTTGCCTGAACTGATCTAGTGTGTCCTCAAGGCTCCTTTTTTGTGGTGGTTGGTATAGTTTATATGCGGGGGTCCTTGAGGTTGTGGGTGTGAACCTTGTTGGTGGTTCATGGGGGTTGGTTATGTGTTTCTCCAACTGAAGTTCGGGTGATTCCGTTACCCTAGATTGTATGTTTCAGAATATAAGTTGGAGTAAGGCTTGGTGAAGTTGGAAATGACATTTGTTTGTTCCAACAAGACCTCTTTGGATGCCAGAATGGTTTGACACTCCTCAGTAGGATGCCATGTTAGCGCACAAATCCCACACACTTGTTCTGTGGGAGGGCTAACATCAACTTGATGGACCTTTTTCATCTCTAAAGCTTTGAACTTTTGAGACAAAGTAGACATTTTTGCTCTCAGGTGATCATCTTCTCTCAAAACATACGTACCCCCTTGAGAAGTAGATGGTTTGACTTCAACAATGGTAGGAGAGGCTGTGGCTCACATCTGAGAACTATCAGACATGGTGTTAAAAAAATTGAATGTCTCCTCTAGACTCTTTCCCATGAATTCTCCTTAAACCATCATTTCGACAAACTGACGTAGTCTATTTGGAAAGGAGTCATAGAAAAATCCTACAAAAGTCCAATTCTCAAAAGCATGGTGTGGGCAGGACTGGAGAATATCTTTGAATATTTCCCAGCTTTGGTAAAAAGTTTCTCCTTCTTTGACCGAAAAGTTTATTTGTCTTTTGAGTGCATTAGTGCAGTGTAAGGGAAAAAACTTTATGAAGAATTCATTCTGTAGTGCTTGCTAGTTAGGTATTGAAAGAGCTCTTAAATAATTTAGCCATTGTTTAGCTTTGTCTCTTAAGGAAAAAAGAAAAAAGTTTCATCTTGGACCATTCAGAATTGTCTTGAAAGGTTCCACATACTTCCTCAAAATCTTTTATGTGCAAACATGGATTTTTTATTTCGAGTCCATGAAATTGAGGGAGTAGTTGAATTGTCCCTGTCTTCACACTGAAGAGGGGCGTATTTTCAGGAAATACAAAATAAGAAGGGACACTATTTCTTGTGGGATGTAAATAATCCTGCAATGTTCGAATATTAGGCATTTCCCCCTCTCTCACAGGATTTTCTCCTTGTCTATCATTATTTGTCATATTATGGTCACAAGAGTCTACAACTGATCTAGGTGAAGGTGGTTCAGGTTGATTCACAGACCTAGAAGATTCTACCGGCAAATTTTGATAGTGAGGATCGTTCTCAATCATAAAACAAATTAAAATTATACACTGTACATCAATTATATATACAAAAAGGAAGGTCTTCTCACCTTTTTCTCAAAAACACTTTTTATGGTTCCCCGACAACGGTGCAAAAAACTTGACTTGATCCGAAGTGTGTACACCCAAGTGCAGGTGGTCAAGCTGTACTAATAATCTGGTTAAGTCCGGAGTCGAATCCACAGGAAACTATGATTGGTGTTTTGGAGTAGTGGTAAAGACCAAGTGACTGGAAACTTTAAGAGTTTGAAGTTATGGGCTTTGCTGGACAGAATATAAAATTCTTTCCAATGGATTTTTTTCTAGACAAAATATAAGATAAATTATCAAAGGTAACAACCACTCTTTAGTTCGAGGATCAGAATATGTATCTAATCATCCAGTTTAGTGTACTTGTACTTTATAACTCAATTAACTCTCATGTGAACAACAAGTTAATCGAAAGATAAAGATGGACTGTGAGGATTAAACAGATGATTCCGATGCCTTTCTAGAAGTTTACAAGAATTGTCTGTGCCAAGACTCAACCCGTCTACAAATAAACAAGTGTTTCTACAAAACATCCAACAATGACATTAATGTTCCATTCTTTAAATAAATCACAATGAAGGTGAAGATTGAAATGTTGTCATGAAGATCTAGCTGGGGTACTTGCCTGGAACCAGTAAGTCTTTCTATACAAGAGTCATCCGTGTCATAGAAAGAACCCTCGGTTATACAAAGTACGTTAGCTTTGCTAGATGCATTCAATCATTCAATAAGCAATAGAAATGTAAAGCATTAAAGCATAAAGGAAATACACAAATTTAACTTTCGGATAATATATACATATTCATCACCTCTTAGTAAAGAGTGAATGAGGAACTACTCATTTTTCATGGCTTTGGTAAAGCTAGAAAAGTGGATGATACTCATCCCTTCAAGTAGAGGAGTTACAAAGTGAAACAAACTAAACAAAGACCCGATCTTCAACAGAGAATAAGTTAATCACGTTCCACCCTTCATGACTTTGGTAAAGCTCTGAAAAAGTTGAAGAGTTTTACTCTTCTAGGAAAGAAGGATGCTCAAGCAATAGAAGTGAAAGACATAAACAATGAAAGTAGAAGAAAACTAGTCTCTGTTGGAGTGTTTCCTCAACCAACAAATTGAGGGTTGCTTCCTCAACAAATAAATGGAGGGTTGCTTTCTCAATCAAAAGATGAACTATCTCCCTTGATACAAACAAATATAAACATACATCTAAGACACTAGCTAAAAGAGTGAGAGTTTAAGCCTCCATCCAAGCTCTCTTGAAGCTCCCACAATAAGAGTATTTGTAGACGAAGAGGGGAGGGGTATAATAGTGTGAATAGTGTATGCCGCTTAAGTCTAAGTGAAAGCCAATAACTCTTCTGTCAGCCTGAGGACAACGTTCGAACGTTGTTTGACGTTTGAACGTTCTGATGGGGTCTGACCTTCCCACTAGAGTGGCCTGTGGTATTTTGTGAAAACTCATTTTCACACTCCATACAGCAATCTGGTCTTCAAATAATTTTAGTGGACGTTCGAACGTGAGTTGACGTTCGAACGTGGTACTCAAGTACCTCAGGGTCTTCTTTCTTGGCTGCAGCATGCCATTTGAAATTTTTGAACATTCTTACTTTTTGAACGTCTCAACAGTCTGGTCTTTAAATAATTCCAGTGGACGTTCGAACATTCTTACTTTGTTCTAAACTTCTCCAATTTTCTCTCTTTATGTGCTGGTGTTACATTCAAGTCTAATATTTGTTGACCTAGAGCCCTTGTTCACTTTTTGACCTTAAATGTCATCACTTAAACTCCGTCAAAGTACAATTAGTCCAAAAAAGGCATAGTAATATGCTAAATTTAAGTACTAATCAACTAGTAGACGTTAAAGAACCAGATAAAGTCATATTCATATAAAAAAAATGTGTACAATAGACGAAAAACTATTTTGGTTAAGTTTAATTCTACTGCGTCATCTTTCAAAAGATATCCATGCATTGATCATGCAAAAAGCCAAAAGAGTTAGAAATTTAAAAAATTTTGAAAGTCAACCAAGACCCCTATGCGGTACAAGTACATTTGCTAAATGACGAAGATCAAAACGTCTCGGTGGTTGTGTAAGATGTGGTTGTTTAGAACATTTAAGACAATATAATCAGTGTGTGGAACTAATTTCAGGTTGAGCGTTAGATCATCTCTGGTGGATTGGGTATGGGCTGAGTAAGGAATACCCTGAGACGCCATCCCATTCAGCTCCAATGTTAACAAGATACGTAAGAAATGAAGTAAACTTTGTCAATGGTAATATTGATCCAGACAGTTCTGACTCTGAATCCGTATGATCAAAATAATGTATAATTTTTGAAAGAATTGTACTTAATTATAAATATACATAATTGTAACTAAATGTACCTAATTATATATAATTGTACATACTAGTAAATAACTATAAATGTAAATAACTATAAATTAATTAGGCAAATCAGTAAATAATAAATAACAAATAAAAAATTAAAAACCACCAATTTTTGGAGAAAAAAAGAGTGCTTAGCAAAAGTTTTGTAGAATAAATAAAATTATATTTTTGTGTATTGCAGGAATTTAAAGGAAATCAGAAGAAGTGATCTGCAATGTGCAAACCAAAAACCATCAAGATAGGGTCGTCCGGACGGTAGTGCCCAATATAAATACATCCTCCCATACAAAAACCAATCAGATGCTATCCCTTGCAAACCAGAAAATTCAAAAAAATTGAAATCTCTAAAGGAAAAGCTCTTAAATCTGCAATATTCAACCGTTTTTTGTCAAATTTGTTCTGATTATCCTCTTACCCATCACATTTTGAAGATATCTACCAAATGAAATCAACTAAAACGGAGTATTTGAGGTGAAATCAAGAAAAATATGGATTCAAGATGTAGAACAAGGAGATCTTCAAGTTGTGCACAAAGAGATCAACCCGAGCAACCTCAAACACCTATACAACAACAAGGACCGCGAAATATCTTCAACGAGGTGATGCTTGAAAATTTTGAACAACAGGCCTGGTACGATGCTCATTTTTTGACTAAAACTATTATTTCTGAAAGACCAGTTGCGTTTGAAGATTTTGAAAACATAGGAATCAAACAACTTCTTGATGCAAGAGGATGGTTACATTATGTTAGATTATCAGTTTTTGCTTATAACTGCTTAGTTCGTGAATTCTATAGTAATGCTCAGATAATTGGAGAAATGAAATTACGTATATTTGTAAGGGGTATTATTTTTTAAGTTACACCGGCTACAATAAACGAGTTCTTTCAACCCATGCCTAAACCAGAAAACGTGCAATATCCATACACCCAATTACCTGATTTGAGTGTTATAGGGAGAGAAGTGACGGGTAACCCAGAATTTTCTTGAGGTAGACCAAATAAATATACAAAGCCAGGAGACCTGACCGAAAAATACTGCATCCTGAATTTGATAACAGTGAACAGTTTGCTACCCCGAGCCCAGAAAAATCAAATTTATACTAAGCAGGCTTATTTCTTATATGCATTTGGGATGGGACATACCATTGACCTGCCGAACTTAATCATGGATCAAATGATACTTACTGTGGATAGAATGAAACTCTCACTCCCTTATGCTATGTTAGTCACTCAACTATGCAGGAACGAGGGTGTGATCATTGATCTGATATGGAAGATAGTAGACCATTTTGGACCATTGGACAAAACTTCATTAAAAAAGAGTCATGGAGGACAACAAGAAGACCAACCTAAAGCACCACCTGCACCACAAGAGGAGCCATTCCAACCTCCTGAAGAATTCACCCCACCAGAACAACAACAGCCACAAGAGGATCAACCATAGATACAATAGATGACAGAACTGACAGAAAATTTTTGCTAGGATTGGAGACCATGGTTAACCAGCTCGGAACCACTATCACCCAGCTTGGTACCAGCATCAACCAGATGAATCAACGTATGACTGACAATGAATAGAATCAAGCTGAAATCTTGAGGCTAATGACAAAGCGTTTTGGAGGAGGACCTTCTATTTCTTAAAGACTGGAGATTCTACAGAAAAAATTTACTATCTTTCACTCAACTTTTAAAATTATGCACTTGAACTTTAAATTGTGTTTTGCACTTTTTAGTTTGCTTGTTTTGAACCTATGTATGTTTTGAACTTGTTTGTTTCGAACTTAGGTGTGTTTAAGTTTGTTGTTGTTAAAATTTGAACTTATATTGTTAAAGTTAGGAAGACTATTTCATATGATTCACAGTTAAATTAAGTTAATATTCTAATGTCTTGCAAGAATAGTCTTAATCTGATCACACAGGTTTTCATATCTTAGTTGTGTATTATCTTAATATTTTTGTTTAAACTTAGTCTTAGGAGCACAAATAGATATCTTTATTATTGAAAACCTTGAGAAATACTACACTTTTTTCATGTGTAGTGAAGATGTAAAACCTAGTGCAGATTTTGAACCAATCTTTCTTGGAGAGATATTCTACATCTACTCAAATAAGAACCCTCGATTCAGCGGTAAATTTTCATTGAATAATCTCATTATGTTTGTTTTAATTAGCACTTATTGAATTATATTGTTAACATTATCCTTAAACTTTTATCTAGAAAGAATACAAAACTACGATTTTTAGAAAATGATTTTAGGCCACGTTTGATTAATCTTGAGTCTGAACCATTTCTTTTACAAAATTATACCCTTAGTCAGCCATGATTGAGCCCAAAAACATACAAATTCTTTTCTTGAATCCCAAGAAGCACCCGAGCTAGATAAAAATATACTAAACCTACCCTTACTATCTAATTTTCTTACACCCTCTTTTAAATCAGCAGGATACAAAAAAGTAAAAAAATAAAAAAAGGTAGAAAATAAAAAAGAAAGACAAAAGAACGAAATCGACTCAAATAAAAGAAAATAAAAAGAAAGAAAAGAGCCAAGAAAGTAAAAAATGGGAAAAATAAAAGAATGAACATGCAAAGTCATGCGAGAACTAGAATGAGGTGTGCCACAATATTAAAGATAGCATTTGAATCCCACTGACGTCATTTGACAAACCTTAAACTCATGGCCACATTACAACCCTAATAAAATCCTTTTTTATTCCAAAAAACATATATTTGTATTCATTCTATCAATCTAAAAAGAAAAATATTAATAGTACGTTTAATGTAGTGTTAATATTTTTTCATGAGATTATGTCCAATTTCATTTTATTCAAATAACCGCTCTTTTGATTAATTACATGTGAGACTACTTGCTCTGCAAAATATATTCCAATCACATGTAATTTTGTGAGAATAGTCACTATCACATGTGTTATTCTTACTGAGTGCATTCCAGGGAACGATTGACATCAAAACTACCACAAAAAAAGGTAAAGAGAAATTGTAAAGAGAAATTGGTGATGTAGCATGGTGAGACTTGTTGATGGCTTTTCTAAATATCTAGAGGCATAGGACGAAGAACAACAATTAACTTTCATGTATTTTTTTTTGCATTATTGTTACTCCTGATATTTTATAAAAGACGTGATTTAGAGAAAACTATTTCTTCCAAAATATAACCCAGTTTCAGAAGAATTTTTTTTTAAAAAATCTCTTGTTAAAAGAAAATAATATGAAAATTTTAATTTTAAAAAGTGTCGAGCTTGAAACTTATTAGAACGAGCAAGAGCAACACGTGAGAGCATTTTAAGTAAAATCATCCACTATATCAAACGTAAAATTCATCATTATTTAACTAAAAACAAACCCAAAACAAATATCCATCATCCAAGTTTACATCCAAAAACCTCAAATAAAAGAGAATATTTCATAATCATCTAATTAAACTGTAAGAAAATCCATAAATAACACTCCATCCAAAGAAAGTAAACCAACTAAAATCCGTTCTTAAGTCTCAATATTTGGGATCCACATTCTGATTCTTCTCAAACTCTAACTCTACTTACGCATTTTCACCTAGATTTGTACTACAACAAAATTATTTTTTAGCACTAAATTTATGTCGCTAAAAGTACCAAATTCGTCATAAAAAATTTTTTGCTAAGTTGTCACACTAGGCTTGTCATAGAAAAATTTTTGCGACAAAATGTTGAATTCGCTACCAAAAGTCATTTTTTCGATGACAAGTAATTCATCACTACAAATGCAAATATTTGATGCAATAAAGAGAGTGTTGTTGCAGAAAAGCACAAAGCGTGAGACTTTTGGTGAGGAATAAACTTTTGGCGACAAAAACACATTCATCACTAAAATTCCTTTTTTTTAACAAATTTTTAATGAATTTTTTAAATGTTTTTATGCTATTCATTTTGTATTTAAATGTTTTGAAAATGATAGAAAACAAAAATGTATCACAATCACAAACATTCAATGCCCAAAAACACAAACCAAAAACTTAATTGAATGAACTTTTATTCTATTTGAACAATTTGTGTCCAATACATTCATCTTTTTTCAAATAACTTAATACTATATGAAATATCCAATACGTCCATAAGAAATCTAAATACAAAAATATGCCCGCATCACAAACACGAGAGCTTCAATGAAACCTTGATACCAATTCTGCAATCCATTGTCAAACCTATGACATACATAAAACAATAATACACAAACTTATAAGTTTAGAACACAAACGTGTATAAACTATTGCAACTTATCTTGCCATCAAAACTCTAGATACTACAATCTTACATTGGTCAAACGCATACTAAAATGATACCACAGTTTCATGACATATCTACAACGCGAAAATTACATATAAAAAAATTGTCCATAAATATGAAAGCGTGTATTTATTGTAGGACCAAAACAATTCTTAAGTGTAAAAACTAAATTTTTTGTTGATTTTAAGCTAAAATTAAAGTGGAATCCAGTTGTTGTTTCGAATAAAATTTCGTGGGTTCATATTCTACTATGTAAAGAGAATAATGTATTATATTTACTTGCTGAAATCGAGTAAGAAATGAATAAGAAAATAAGGTCTAAAATAACCCTCTTAAAATGTAAAAATAAAAGTTGTGTAATGTGAAATTTGACACCAATTTCACATTCACATTAGCTGAGAAAGAAATTAAACTTGGGTATATATAAGCCAAGTTTGCTCTATGAGATTGAGCCCCAAAAAGTACCACAGTTTTATGAGCGGAGCGAGCATTTACATACCTTCAATTCGACCACACACGCGCCGCCCACCTCGCCTCGACACGACCCGGCCAGACTCAGGTATGAATATGTTTTAGACCTAGCCCTATCTTTTTGGAAAAAATTCATTTAACAAATGAATGTGAATTTCTTAACCCGAAAACTTACATTGGTTCAGATTTTTGCTTCCTTCTAATCCAAAATTCTAAGTTGTGACTGTTCATAGAAAACAGTTACAAATGGTGTCTTCTAGTTTGCGTTTGTCTTCATGGATTGTGTCTTTTAGAATGGTAACTGTTCGAAAAGTCACTCATTCATTCATCAGTTCATATACGGAGTTAAGCCAAAACATTAGTGCATAACATTTTGACATTAAAACAATCTGCATTTGGAGAGTACACAACACGATTTTGATTCATTGGATGAGTAGATTGAAATGCTACTTCTGCTCGTGTAAATATCATTGTATCTTAGGAGGCAGACGTTCAATATTCCATAAGCACCGTGTGTGTAGACAAAATCTGTCTTAAGGATATAGTGTCAAACACTAGCCTTGATCTACTTTATATTCTACTTTGCAAACAGGTTAGTAATTATATTGGTTAAACAAACTGTTACGTGTAACTCTTTCGTGTAACTGTTTGGTAAGTCTGTTGTTATTCTCCTGTAAATGTTTTAATTTTTGTGTAACTGTTTCATACTTGATTATTATATGTTTCAAATTCATAAATTTCAATAAGTGATTTTACAATATTTGGAATACCACAAACAATATTTATAAGACAAGAAATCAAGGTAAATTTTTTCACATTAGCTCACCTGATTTTTTTTTTTTTTGAATACTAGCACTTTTGAACCTAGTGTAGGCAGCCTATTTTGCCACACCTAATTCTTCCAATATAGTACCTGTAGTACAGACAAGATATCGTGATGAAGCATGCATTGCAAAATTAGCAAGAATTACAACTAAATTGAGAATGATATTTTGCCTACTAAGCACTAGTTAGTCATAGTTGAGAAAAAATGTATTCAAAGGGATATTTATAGGAGAAAATGTCATGTTCAGGGCCTGCAAATGTAATTAGTGCTTTAGATAAATACAACCGCTCACATCACTCTTTATAATCTTAACAACTTTCATAGATCTAATCTCCACAGCTTTTAGAGGTCCTAATGCCTTTAAAATGGACTTTTGCTTCTAATCAACTCCTAAATGAAAGGAAAAAAATATTAACTAATATATTATAACTAATAATAGCTTATACGGATACTCTTGCACAGGTCTTGGTAGCTTGATTGGGTTGCATCAAACTCAATATGAACAAGAAGAAAGAGAGACTTGGATCTAACTAAATGACTAGAAGTGAACTGATAACAAATTCAGAAATATCATATAAAATTGAGAATTGGCAATTTGAATTACACATATCGAAGTCAACTAATAGAGCTAGGCATAGGAATAAATGAGAAACTTTGACATATCTAATCAAGAGAAATTGAAATTTGTTCCTTCTGTTCAACACAACAATACATGAGAACACGATAGCAAAGAATAATACCTGCAAGCCGCTAGGGCAGGATCGTGAAATATTTTGGAAGATCTCTGATCACCTTAGCAAAGCTTGACTTGAAAACCAATTCCATCTATAAGATTAGATCAAACAGTAGAGCCAAAACTCTTGCATTAATAAATATTAGGTTCTCATAAAAAATAAATAAAAGATAAATTACATAACAATAATATTCAACAAAAACACATAAATCCATGCATTATTTGACTCAAGGAAAATAACATGCTGCTGTTGGGGTATACGGGAGTAATGATCTCACCAAGAACACAATAACAGACAAGAATAGAGCAAACAATAACAGAAAAAAACTGCAGCAAGTATCACAAATATTCACTCCAAAACACCTCTATATTTCGTCAAAAACTCCAATAAAAATATAGCAAAAACAAAAGGGAAACTTATC
Organism: Ilex asprella; assembly: GCA_023539305.1. Taxonomy (NCBI): domain Eukaryota; kingdom Viridiplantae; phylum Streptophyta; class Magnoliopsida; order Aquifoliales; family Aquifoliaceae; genus Ilex; species Ilex asprella. The sequence continues at coordinate 573,376 of CM042190.1, read as the reverse complement.
TCAGAATTTTCAGCAACACAAACAAAAAGAACAACCCTCAAAACTGTCTTCCAGCAGCTCTTTAGCCTTCTTAAAGCCAACTTACTCTCACAAGTGGCTGCCCCTTCAAGATCACGAAAGCCACAAAAAAATACTAGTTATAGCAGTCCCCTTAACACTCATAAAAAACACTAAAACAATATCATTGCAACTAAGGACAACACAAACTTATAAATTTTAATAATAACCCAAAAGCTAAAATACCAAACAACCCAATTAAATTAGATTTATAGTCTAACAACGTCAACTTCTAAAAATGAAATCAAAACTTTCTAACAAAAAATTGGGGCAGAATAAACATAATTTCACGCATAGAATTTCGTATGAGCAATTGAGTGCACGTTTGTGTGTGTGATTTGAGTGATTGAGTGTGTACGTTTGTGTGTGTGATTTGAGTGATTGTGTGTGTGTGTGTGTGTCACGGGCAGAGAACATACAGACAAGTGTTTGTGTGCTAAATATGGGGTGAGTCCAGAGGAGGGGAAGAGAGAGATCGATTGTGTGAGTTGTGAGGGTTTGAATCTGATTCGTGTGTGTGTACGAATTCGTGTAGCAGGATGTGTGATTTGGTCAGAGAGAGAGAGAGAGAGGACTTACATGGTTGCTACTGGTGGTGGTGGTCTTCCAAATCCGTGGACGCGAGAGCGCGAGATAGACAGAGAGGGAGCCGAGAGAGAGAACGATAGTAGGGGTTGAACACGACAGTAGCAATTGGGTAATGATCATCTAGGGTTCCACAACCACGTCGTGGAAATATTATTTCAAGTTTAAAAATGACATTGTTTTAATTTATTAAATAATAATTTTAAACTAAATGATTCTGCGAGGAATAAATTCATCGCCAAAAATATTAAAATCAAAATATTATTTTTTTATTTTTCCAAAAACAATTGCAAACGAAAAATATTTGTTGGCCACGAAGAATTTTGTCGCCAATAAAATTAACATTGCGCACCAATATTCCCACCAAAAAAAAAATTGGAGGGAATTTTTTTGTGAAACCTTTTGGCAGCAATAAAAAAAAACTTGTGGCCAAAAGCAACCTATAAAAGTTTTTCAAGAGGAACTTTGAAAATCATCGTCGAATATCATTTTTTGGCAACAAAATTTTATATTTGTTGCTGAAAAACAATTTTCTTGTAGTTAGTCTCCAAACCCGAATCTAAAAAATGTTAATAAAACGAGTGAGCACAACTACCTCATTAGAGAAACTTTTTCAAGCCTAATCAAGGTTTATTTACAAAAAGCATGAAAAATAGGTAGGTCATAATTTCTAAAATATATGTATATAACTTTTGAAGAAAATGTGAAAGTAATGATGATCTCATGTTTGTAATGCATGCATATAACCCCACAAAAGTGTCGCACATTTTCAACTTTCTTATTATTTTTTGAATGTTGATGATACCCAAATTAAATTTTAAGTATGAGCTCAAACTTGGAGGTCTGACCAGGAGGTCAGGAAAAACCTGTAAAGTTCGAAAGACTAGGGGTCAGAACTCTCCTCCTAGCTCATAACCAAGAAAGTGAGAAACAAACAACCGGGTAACAGAAAGTATCCCCGAAACAAGGGCTAAGCTACATTCAAGGCATAAAACTCTCAACCAACTAAGATCCTCTCTTAAAATCAGGGAGGACTCCATGCATGAAAGGCAAAGATCTCAGCAAAGATCCCGCAAAAGAAGGAATAGTTCTATAAATGTTGTGTAACGCCTCCACTGTAGGGGGAGAACCCTAATTTCCTCAAGTTTACATTGTAAACCATCCCAATAATCAATAAAGAAAGAGGGAGTAGAAGCCTCCATTGAAGAGTGGACTAGCCGAGCTCCCATGCCGGTGAACCACTATATTTCCGTTGTGTGCATCCCCCTTCCCTCAATTCCCTAGGTATTTCTCAGCAACCAACATGATCCTTGTAACTCAGGTTCTTATTGTCACATATCATTCACACCTTCTACTCATCCACGTTAATTTACACCATTAGTTTGACGCTGTTTGTGGGAACGACTGTTCCTTACAAATACCCTGATCACTCAGCGATTGATGGTCTCAACTCGCAGCATGAGTAAAAGCCACACAAATCCACCACGAGTGAAGGATCAACTAAAAGCTTCAAACAATAGACAACCAAAGAATGACCCAGAGGCTAAACTACGCATAGGGAATCCCCCCACAAACAACGAGTTAAAAGCCCTTCGGTTAGTTAATCAACGCTTGATACAGCAGAACGAAGAGCTCATGAAGCTTTTGCAACGCCCATAGGAGGGACGACCAGCCCATGAAGGCCAGAATAACCCACTCTACAAAGAACAACCGCACCTCGAACCCCTCAGGGAAGTTAATGAAAGAGGAGAAAACAGTTAGACAATGGGGGAAGTTCCCAATCTACCCTCTAGGAATGACCAAAACGAAGAAATACAAAGCCAGAACGTGGGGAGAGAAATGAATGATTTCTTCCCTTATCAGCAAGAAAGGAGAGAACAATATTGGGAACAACGCTTCAAGGACATCAAACAAGAGCTCAGCTATATGAAAGAAGCTATGAGAAGTAAAGCTCCAGTCATAATGGATGCTTTGGTACAACAGACTGAATCCCCATTCACCACTGGCGTGCTACACTTTTTCCTTCAAAATGCTGCATTGAGGCATTTGATGGGACAAAAGACCCCGTAGATCACCTTAATACTTACAAGAACCAAATGAAGCTACATGGATACCAAGATCCAGCGCGTTGCCACGCCTTTGCCATTACACTGAAGGGGTCAGCCTTAGCTTGGTTCAATAGGCTCTCCCCAGCCTCAATCTCCTCATTCAAGGAACTTTTTGTATCCTTCGTGCCTCATTTTCATAGGAGCTCAGATATACAGAAAGTTGAGCTATCACCTATTGAATGTGAAGTAGGGACCCCAAGAGAACCTCTGGTCGTATGTCCAAAGGTTCAATTTGGAGTCGTTAAAGGTTGATGTCCCAGATGAGAAGTTTTTCATTATGGCCTTTATAGCTGGTTTGGGAATACAATCTAGGATTTGATGTTCTCAATATCAAAGAATCCTCAGACAAACATGATCGAGGTGCTGGCTAAGGCAGAAAAATACATCAACGGCGAGAAAGATCTTCTGTCAAAGATAGGGAGCTCGTCCAGTAAAAAAAAAGGAAAAGAAAAGAAAAAGAGGGATCGAAGTCCTAGAAGAGAAAGAAGACGAGATAAATCTCCAAGAAGAGACAGAGATCGTTCTCCCAAAAGAAGGGGAGACGTCAAAGATCGTTTAGGCCCACCACAGCCAGAGTTGCAACCAAGGTACCCATCTCGGCAGCTCCTTCCACTCACCATAACTATATCACAAATCCTATATGAGGTGCAAAACGAAAATTTCCTGAGATGGCCTCCCCGGATGAAAGCAGATCCCGCGAAAAGAGATCCTACCAAATATTGTGAGTACCTTAGAGATCATGGTCACCACACTAATGATTGCATCCAGTTGAAGAAAGAAATTGAGTTTCTGATCCAACGAGGGCATTTATGTTGCTATGTAGCTTGTGAGGATTAGAACACTAATGATTGCATCCAATTGAAGAAAGAAATTGAGTTTCTGATCCAACGAGGGCATTTGTGTCGCTATGTAGCTCGTGAGGATCAGAACCGAGCTCCATTACCGCCACACCTCAGCAGCAAGCTCCTGTACAGCATCAACAACCCCTAAGAGAAATCAGAGTGATATCTGGAGGATTTGCTGGAGGTGGGGATTCTAGCATAGCCAGAAAGGCACATCTGCAAAGAATCAGAATCAGAGTCAGCGAGACACCAGAAGTATACACTATGTCCAAGACACCTCACCTGAGCACCGTCATTACCTTCTCAGACTCAGACTTGGAAGGTTGTCACTATCCCCATGATGATCCCTTAGTGGTAAGGGCTGTCGTGGCTAATAGGACAATTCATCGAGTCCTAATTGACAACGACACTTCAGCGGACATTATTTTTGCTTTTGCATGTGACAAAATGGGCATAGGAAGAGAAAAGCTAGAGCCGATAAGTGCTCACTTGTTAGAATTTTTAGGAGAGAGAGAGTGCTACCCTTGGGATCAATCCAACTTATGCTTACTATGGGGGATCCACCCTATCAAGCTACCTCAACTGTGAGATTTCTAATAGTTGATGCCCCTTTAACGTACAACATGCTCCTTGGAAGACCTTCCCTCAACGTAATGAAGGCTATCCCATCTGCCTATCACTTGGTTATAAAGTTTCTTACGGAAAAAATAGAGTTAGAGTGATCCGAGGAGACCAGCGCGTAACAAGGGAGTATTACATGGCTTCCATGAAGCAGAAAGAGGTTGAAAGCATCCAATTAGATGAACTCAACATGAGAGATGAGCTGAACACGAGACCAATGCCATCGAAAGAGCTAGAGCCTATACAACTCGACGAGGATCCAGAGCATCTTATTTATGTCGGGTCTAGACTGAGCTAGGAAATTAAGGACCTCCTAGTCCTAGTCCATTTCTTGAAGTAGAACATAGGAGTATTTTCCTAGATGCAAGAAGATATAGAAGGTATTGACCCCTCAGTTATCACACATAAGCTAAGTGTGAACCTAACTTACAAGCCTGTTAAACAGAAATGGAGAAGTTTTACCCCCCAACACCAGAAGACAATCAATGAGGAGGTCAGCAAACTTCTCTACGCCAAAGTCATCAGGGAAGTAAACTACCCCACCTGGTTGGCGAATGTGGTTCTTGTCAAGAATACCAACGGTAAGTGACGACTCTGCATCGATTTCACTGACCTCAATCGAGCATGCCCCAAGGACAGTTTCCCCTTACCTCGGATTGATCTAATAGTGGACATTACAACTGGGCATGAGCTCCTCAGCTTCATGGACGCCTTCTCAGGCAACAATCAGATCATAATGGACCCTAGCGATTAAGAGAAGACCTATTTTGTGACTGAACAAGGAATGAACTGCTACAAAGTCATGCCTTTTGGGTTGAAGAATGCTAGGGCCACGTACTAATACCTGGTGAATCGAATGTTCCAAAAGTAAATTGGGACAACCATGGAAGTCTACATTGATGATATACTGGTAAAGTGACTAAAGGTAGAGCTCCACATCTAACACCTAGCAGAAACGTTCCAAATCCTTAAGGAATACAAGATGAAGCTCAACCCTGCGAAATGCGCCTTCGGAGTATTAGCAAGAAAATTCTTTGCCTTTATAGTTAACAGTAGAGGAATTGAAGCCAACCCAGAGAAGGTTAAAGCAGTACTCGATATGCAATCACCACCAACACAAGAGAGATTCAACGTTTGATAGGGAGGATAGCTGTCTTGAGTTGTTTTGTGTCCAGATCAAGTGATAAATGTCAACCCTTCTTCCAAGTCTTGAAGAAAGCATTTCAGTGGGATACACAATATGAAGAAGTATTCAAGGCCTTGAAGAACTATTTGAGCTTGCCTCCTGTTCTGGTAAGCCCCTTAGAATGGGAGGTACTTACTCTCTACCTTGCTGTCTCAGTCTTTTCAACCAGCGCAACACTAGTAAGGGAGCAAGGCAGAGCTCAACAACCAGTCTACTACTGTAGCAAAGCTCTGAGGGAGGCAGAGGAGAGATATCATAAGATGGAAAATCTTATTTTAGCTCTTGTTACACTGGCTAGAAGACTTAGGCCCTATTTATAGGCTCACACTATCGAGGTCTCAACAAATCAGCCGATGAAGCAAGTGTTGCATAAACCTGAGTCCTCTGGGAGGCTAGTTAAGTGGACTATGGAGCTCAAAGAGTTCAATATTAGATATAAGTCAAGAACCGCCATCAAAGGGCAAATTTTGATAGATTTTATCGCAGAATTTACAATAGCTGCACGTATGGATATGGAGGCAACACAACTAGTACCTAACCTCCCCAAGTAGAAAGTTTCTATAGATGGAGCTACCAATGCTCAAGGTAGCGGAGCAGGTTTGATTCTAACCTCTCCAGATGGGATAGACATCGAATACGCCATCAGGTTTGGATTTAAGGCTTCAAACAGTGAGACAAAATATGAAGCTGTCTGACTTGATCCGAAATGTGTACACCCAAGTGCAGGCGGTCAAGCTATAGTAATAATCCGGTTTGAGTCCGGAGTTGAATCCTCAGGGAATATCTTTTGGTGTTTTCAAAGTAAGTTGTGATGAAGACCGATTGATTGTAACCTTTTTGAGTTTTGTGAGAAGTGGATGGTTTCTTGAACAGAATATTAAATTCTTTTCAAGAGATTTTTTTTTCTAGACAAAATATAAGATTTTAATATAATTAAAGTTACTCTTTAGTTCGAGGTTCAGGATATGTAATGAATTATCCGGCGTATTACACTTGTGCTTTGTAACTCAACTAATTCCCGTGTCAACAGTGAGTTATTTGGAAGATAAGGATAGACTGGGTTAAAGCTCAATCCTTTTTATGAAGTGTAATGGTGGTGGAGATTGAGGAGTTTATCTTGAAGTTCTATCCCGGAGTATTTGTCTCACACAATGGATCTTTCTAGAAGGATCATCCATTTACCATAGAAGAGATCCCTTGGTTATACAAAATACTAGTCGGGGTTCTTTACTTTGAATCAATGAATCTTTCTAGAAGGAGTCATCCATTTACCATAGAAATATCCATTAATTACACAAAGAACTAGCTAGGGTACTTGCCTTGAACCAAAGGATCTTTGTATGTAGGAGTTATCCATTTACCATAGAAATATCCTTTGGTTGTGCAAGTTACCCTAACTTTGCTTAACTCATCCAATCTCCTACTAAGCAAGTAAATAAAACATTGAAGTGTGAAAGAAATGCACAGGTATAATATCCGGATGGTCATTACATATTTATCACCTCTCCCTAAAGAGTAAATGAGGACTACTCACTCTTCATGGCTTGGGTAAAGCTAGAAAAGTGAATGGTACTCATCCTTCCAAGTAGTGGAACTCCGAAGTTGATCTTCAACGAAGAATGAGTGAATCACGTTCCACCCTTCTTGGCTTTAGGAAAGCTCTAGAAAAGTGGAAGAGTTTCACTCCTCTAAGAAGAGGATGCTCAAGCAATGGAAGTGAAAGAAAGTAAAAGAAAGCTAGATCTTCAACAAAGAATGAGTGAATCACATTCCACCCTTCTTGGCTTTGGTAAAGCTCTAGAAAAGTGGAAGAGTTTCACTCCTCTAAGAAGAAGATGAGCTCAAATAAAGAAGGTGCAAGACTTAATTGAAATCAAGAAAGTAAGAGCATTAATGTAAGGGCAAGAACATAAAGTACATGAATTTAACGACAAAAGTAGGGAATTTATCTTCCCAACTCAATAGAAATAAAGACAAGTAGGGAATTAACTTCCCAACTATGATAAAGACTTTAAGTAATTGAAAGGAGCATGAATGTAAAAGACTTGAATTAAAGAACTAGAAAGTAAATACTTGAATGAAACACTAAAAATACATGTAAAGACTAGGTATTCTTCAAGAGGAGAGCTCTTGATCTCTCTCCCCAAAGTGTATCTTCAAAGCTCCCAAAAAGGGAGTATTTATAGACAGGGAAGAGCAAGGGAGGGGTGAAAGAGCAGTGCTGGACGCCTAAGTCAAGGTGAAAATCAGGAGTTCAGTCAAAGAATCAGGCGATCTGCAGTCTATCCGTGGGATCCGTTCGAACGGTCCCTTTCGTTCGAACGTGAAGGCTGTTTTTGCTTGTATATCTGTGTTGATTTCCAGGCTTCACGTGGGTTGCAGTCTTCTGTCAGGCCATTCACCCACTCTCTGCAGCACTTAGGGTCCTCAAATCACCCTAATGCAGTCAATCATGGCACCCATGTGCCTGAGGATCTTTCTTCTGGCAATAGAGGTCTTCACACGCTATGTATTTCAGTCAACCAGATCGTGTCAGTGCTTCCAGTGGCGTTCGAATGTGGTCTAGCGTTCGAACGTGATGTTGCGTTCGAACGTAGCATGGTGTTCGAACGTTAGGCTTTAATCTCCAGGGTCTGTCTGCAACACGTCTTTGCCTCATCTGCTTGGTTCAGAGGGAGCGTTCGAACGTTGATCACCGTTCAAACGGCCTTGTTGTCCTCAAGATTTTCCTTTATTGATCAAATGCTGCAGTTACACTTAAATGTTGTATTTATTGTTCTTGACCCTTTTTCTCACTTTAGCACCTGAAACATCATCATATGAACTCCGTCAAAGTATAATTAGTCCAGAAAAAGCACAATAAAATGTTATAATTGAGTGCCAATCACACCCTCCAACCTAGATATTGCTAGTCCCTAGTAATACAACAATAAATAAATCTATTTCTAATACCTTTTTTGTAGGTTATCCGATTGCATTTAGCTTAAACAACAAGCCGTTAAACCCCTAGGTTTACCCTAGTGGACGAGTGGTGTCTCGTGAGGGTTTCCAGTGAAGCTACCCACAAACTTCGGTAGGACAGATGGGCATGTAAAATTGTTGATTCAAATAAATCATCAACATGATCACCGAGACATCCATCCCTCAATCATGACTTATCCCCCACATTTCTTTTCCAATGGTACCAATTCTATGCAAAAATTAGTATTTGTCACATGAGCATTTGAAATTTCCTTAGAAATGGGATGATCATTCTCGAAACAAGAGTTGATATATAACAAACATTCCGCTTATCACTCACCATTGATAGTTTTGATTTCACAAATCTCTCTTAGGCATGCCCTCAACAAAGAGTTCGCTCCGATTATAGTGACTTGTTTCTCACAGGGCATGTAGTCCGAAGATGGCCAATCGGAAGACTACATGCGTGATAAATGAAGCTTTTTGGAATCAAACTAATCATATGTTGGCATAATCTCATGAAAGAATATTGATGCAAATAAAGTAATACAGTAACATATCCCTCTCTTAGTTGGAGACATACACATGCAATGAACTTGAGATCACCTAGGACTTTTAGTAGGTTGTAATGGGGCCAGAGGTCAGTGGCTAACGAAATGACGTCAATGGAGTTCAAAAGCTATCACTTTTATGCATTTTAGCACACCTCTATTTGGCTTTTCAGCATTTTGCCTGGGCATGAGACTTCTTTCTTTCATTTTCTCATTTTTCACTTTCCTTGCAAGTCCCTGTCTTTTGGTCCCTTTTCCTTTTTTGTGGGTTGTTTTCACCGATTTTCTTTTCTTTCTTGGAATAGTAGCTACCTTTGCCCTTTCTATTTTTATCACCTTTCTGTATCATTTTGCTTTAAAAGAGGGTGTAAGAAAATTAGATAGCAAGGTATATCAAATATATTTTCTTGTGGATTGGTCACTTTTGTGGTTTTTTTGAAAAGAATTCATTCTTTTAAGACTCAATCATGACTGACGAAGGTTTTTGTTCTGTGAACGAATAAGCTGAGGCTCAAAACTGATCCAAAGATGGCTTAAGGTCCTTTTTCAAGTAGGTGCATATGTATGTGTATGCAAAAATTTCCTGTGAGTTATAAACTTTTTACTTCAATAAAAAAATTAAAAAAAATAATTTAATTGATTTTTAGCGACGTTTTTTAAAAACGTCGCCAATAAACTTCTTACTCTAATAAAAAAATTAAAAAAAATAATTTAATTAATTTTTCGCGACGTTTTTTAAAAATATCGCAAGTAAACTTTTTACTTCAAAAAAAAATAAAAATAAATAATTTAGGCCCCGTTTGGTAACGTTTCCGTTTTTCGTTTTTGAAAAACGAAAAACGAAAACCAAAAACGACTTTTTTTGTTTTTGAAAATCGCCCCCCGTTTATTAAACGATGGTAAAAACGAAAAACATAAACGGTTATCAAACGAGTTTTTTTTTCTCGTTTTCTCTAAATATCAAAATAAAAACGAAAAACAAAAAATTTAAACGTTACCAAACGGGGCCTTAATTAATTTTTTGCGACGTTTATAAAAAACGTCGCAAATAAACTTTTAACTAGAATAGAATAAAAAAAATTTTTAAAAATAATTTAATAGATTTTTCGCTACGTTTTTTAAACACGTCGCAAATAAATTTTTTACTTCAATAAAAAAATTAAAAAAAATAATTTAAATGATTTTTCGCGACGTTTTTAGAAACGTCGCAAATAAACTTTTTACTTCAATAAAAAAATTAAAAAAAATAATTTAATTAATTTTTCGTGACATTTTTTAAAAACGTCGCAAATAAATTTTTTATTTTAATTAAAAAATTTAAAAAAATAATTTAACTGATTTTTCACGACGTTTTTAAAATACGTCGCAAATAAAGTTTTTACTTGAATAAAAGATTAAAAAAATCAATCAAATTAACGTTCAAATTCAATTAGTTAACCTTAAATTAATCAAATAAACTTTGAATTTCAATCAATGAACACTCAATTCATCAAATTAATATTCGAATTATCAAATTAACATTCAGATATATCAAATTGACATACAATTTCTTTAAATTAACATGTAATTTCATCCAATTAAAATCTAATTTTTCAAATTAAAACAAAATTAACATTCAATTCATCTAATTAATATTCAATTATTCGAATCAACACTAAATTAACACTCAATTTCTTCTAATTAACATTCATTTTTTTTCTAATAAGCATTAAATTCACCAAATTAACTTTCAAATTCAACTAGTTATGATTAAATTAATCAAATAAACTTTCAATTTTATTCAATGAACACTCAATTCATCAAATTAACATTAAAATTATCAAATTAACATTCAGATTCAACTAGTTAACATTAAATTAATCAAATAAACTTTCAATTTTATTCAATGAACACTCGATTCATCAAGTTAACATTCAAATTCAACTAGTTAACAATAAATTAATCAAATAAACTTTCAATTTTATTCAATGAACACTCAATTCATCAAATTAACATTCAGATTCAACTAGTTAACATTAAATTAATCAAATAAATTTTTAATTTCATTCAATGAACACTTAATTCATCAAATTAACATTCAAATTATCAAATTAACATTCAGATTCAACTAGTTAACATTAAATTAATCAAATAAATTTTCAATTTCATTCAATGAACACCCAATTCATCACATTAACATTTAAAATTTTAAATTAACATTCAGATTTATCAAATTGACATACAATTTTATCAAATCAACAATAAATTAACATGTAATTTCATCCAATTAAAATTAAATTTATCAATTAAAACGAAATTAACATTCAATTCATCAAATTAAAATTCAATTAAACGAATTAACACTAAATTAACACTCAATTTCTTCTAATTAACATTCAATTTTTTCTAATACGTATTTAATTCACCAAATTAACATTCAAATTCAACTAGTTAACATTAAATTAATCAAATAAACTTTCAATTTTATTCAATGAACATTCAATTCATCAAATTAACATTCAAATTATCAAATTAACATTCAAATTCAACTAGTTAATATTAAATTAATCAAATAAATTTTTAATTTCATTTAATGAACACTTAATTCATCAAATTAACATTCAAATTATCAAATTAACATTCAGATTCAACTAGTTAACATTAAATTAATCAAATAAATTTTTAATTTCATTCAATGAACAATCAATTCATCAAATTAACATTCAAATTCAACTAGTTAACATTAAATTAATTAAATAGATTTTTAATTTCATTCAATGAACACTCAATTCATCAAATTAACATTCAAATTATCAAATTAACATTTAGATTTATCAAATTGACATACAATTTCATCAAAACAACAGTAAATTAAATTAACATTCATTCAATTAAAATTTAATTTATCAAATTAAAATGAAATTAACATTCAATTCATCAAATTTATATTCAATTAATCGAATTAACATCAAATTAACATTCAATTTCTTCTAATTAACATTCAATTTTTTCTAATAATTGGTTAATTCACTAAATTAACATTCAAATTTAACTAGTTAATATTAAATTAATCAAATAAACTTTCAATTTCATTTAATGAACACTCAATTCATCAAATGAACATTCAAATTATCAAATTAACACTCAAATTTATCAAATTGACATTCAATTTCATTAAATCATTATCAAATTAACATTTAATTTTATCCAATTAAAATTGAATTTATCAAATTAACAATCAATTTCATCTAATTAACATTTTCATCTGATTAATATAATGTTAACTAGTTAAATTTGAATGTTAGTTTAGTGAATTAAATGGTTATTAGAAAAAAATAATTGAATGCTAATTAGAAGAAATTGAGTGTTATGTGCGATATTTTTTGAATTTTGTCTCAAATTTTCTTTTTTTGCAATTTTATTTGCAATGTTTTTTAAAATCGTCGCGAAAAGGTGATTCCTTGCTAATTTTTTTTGGCTCGTGAGATGGCGGGAATTTATAAATTTTAGTTATTAAAACAAAAAAATAGCAAGAATATTTATGTGTTCGCGACGTTTTTATAAAAACGTCGCAGATAATAATTTTTATTTTTGTTTTAAATAAAAAACTGAAGCTATTCAGGTTATACAGTCTCTCACTTGGTCTGTTCCTCAAGTCGACGAACCAGAACCAGAACCGATCTGCCCTAAATCTGTTCATCACTTGGTCTCGGTCTGTTAATCAAGTCTGTTTATCACTTCTCTCTCACTCGGTCTCTCACTTCTCTCTCACTTGACGAACCAGAACCGATCTGCCCTAAATCAACAGTCCTTTGTCTTTTCTCTTTGCAACGATCGATCATCGGTGAAGCCACAAGCCACAAGAGATCAAGCCGAAGCTTAGGTACCAATTTGATCTTTGATTTTTCTGATTTTTTTAGCGCAAAAACAGATTATTGGTTTGTTTTTTGGGTAATTTATTTCCATGGGTTGGTATGTTTATTGTGGATTTTGTCTTATGCTTTTGTTTGTGGATTTATTAAATTCTACTCACTTTAATGTTTGACAGTTTTTATGTTCTTTGCTACGAATTTCTGTTATCTGAAGAGGAATTAGTTTTTTGGTACCGTTTCTTGATCTGCTGGGTATGTGGTTTTTTGCTGAAAATGTGTTCTATGGGTTTTTTATGGGTATGTGGGTTTTTCATCTCTCTCTCAATTTAGGTTTTTTATTTTGCAATTAGATGAGGTAGATTCTTTGATCGATGGAATGATGGTTGTTCAAGTGAAAATGATTTCATTTACTTTTTCTTTTTGTTTCCTCCTCTAAATCCACAAACCCAATGGAGTGCAAGCTTGCTTAATAAGGTCTTGTTTTTAGTCGAGGTGGATAGCTTCATTTTGAGGGCCGAAGTAGCACTGAACGTGACGTTTGAAATAGAATTTTTATAATTTATCATGTACACGTTGTAGGAATGTCTGTGTATAATTTTTATAATTTATCATGTACACATTATCATTCTTTCTTTGATGTGTTCGTTTTGTGTTTTATTGTGTAGTTTTTGGGTTATTATTGTTGAGTGACGCCAATATTCTTTGCATTTTTTTGCTGCTTTGGAACAATGAAAAAGGATGTGAGCTGAATTGAGTTGATATACATTTTTTATCTTTTCTTAGTATTTGTGCTATAGATGTTTTGCTTTCATTCATAGAAAATTTTAAGCATAAGTGTCTAGCTACAATGAGTTTTTATCCGAAAGTAGCAAATAAAACTGAGTGATATGTGCTTTTACCTAGTCTTGGTTGATTATCCCAATGCTGTAGAGCTCAATTTTTACTTCAATATTTTTTAGATCAATGTATAGCAATGAGGAGTTTTCCTCCTTATGGTGGCTGATATAACCAAGGAAATGAAAGAAAATCAAATTTGGATATGCTCTCATTTCCCATAAAATAAAAGTTTCCAGGTAGTTAAAATTTGATCAAGAGGAAAAGTTTTTTGCTTGGTTTTAGGCTTAAAAACCAATAGGGATTGTCTTATACTAGCTAGCCTTCATTCGAGCGGGTTTTTATGATTTTAGGGAAGAACAGGGAAAAATTCCAAGGAGGGAGAACAGGGTTTAGGACAATATAATGACCTAGACACCTAAGATGAACTTAGGTTGATTAGGATGAGAAAGGAATTGAAAGTAATCCAATTATGACATCTTGGTGATTTAAAAAAAAAAGCTTTTCTAAACCATTTGTGAGTTTTAAAAATATAGTTTGAGTCATGATTAGACTTCTTTTGAGCAGTGCCCTTTAATGCCCAAGAGGACAAGTTTTTGCCTACTTTTATGCTTAAAAACCTGTAGAGACTGATCTATGCTCATTAGCCTTCGCTAGAGTGGTTTATTTATGACTTTGGAAAAGAAATGGGAAAAGACCATAGAAGGTAGCACAGGGCTCGCTCTATAAGCTCACTCAAGCGGTCTACAAGGTTGTTCAAGTGGTGCCCATGGTTGCTTGAGTGGTGCTTGTCTTAGTCATGTATCAAACGTTATTTTCATTTTAACGACAATTGCCCTATGATTTTTCTCCCACTAATCGAATGATCATTTGCGAATCTGAGTTTTCTTATTTACTAAGACTACTTTTATTCTGGACCAATAAATAGGATGAGCCTTTCCCACACCTAGATTAAGCCTCTATGAGCTAGAATAGACCAAAAATTCTTTTAGTGTGCTTCAAGAACAAACTTAGATCCCTAAGACCAAAGGCCAACCATCTTGATTCTTTCATTCAACCTCACACATTGAAGAAGAAGATCTTGCTTGGTGTCAACCAAAATCCACTTGGAAAACTGTGCATGTCGAGGTCCTAGGCAAGAAGCCTTGAAGATTGCTCAGGCCTAAATGAACCGTGCGGCAAGGAGTTCAAGTGAAGCTAGCCATAACGTTGAAGGAGGGCCTTTGATAGAGAGATATAGGAAAGAAATGAGCATATAGTCATATGAATAGGTTGAAGTATAAATTTTGAGTACTTGTAGATTGACTTTGGGTTTACTTGATTAGTCTTTGGTGAATTGAGAAGGTTTCCCGTGGTTTTTCTCAAAAAAGTTTTCCGCATCAATAAATTGCATGAGTTCTTTATTGTTTTAATTTGCTTATGCACTTCCAATGTTGCACACATGTACACCATGTGAGAAGAGGTAATTGTGGTGGATATAGGTTAAAATTTGAGGTCATCCGAGCTTAATTTTAAATTAACATATTCTCCCCTCTAAGTCTAGCATGCGATTCTTTGTGTATAATCGAGTAGAAAGATCCTACACATGAAATGTTGTATTTTTCCCACAACAACTTTCTGTTCTGGCTGCTAAGCCTCTAAAGATGACCTTTATCTCTCTTAGTGGTTGTTGGTGCTTGGTAGGTTCTATAGAAGGTGTTCTATCTTCTCTTCAATTTTTATCCACAAACCTCCCCAAATTAGCTCTTCTATCTAATCCTTGAGGGTGATGCAATCTTCTGTATTATAGCTATGGGTATGATGGAATAGGCAATACTTATCTCTTTCCTGCTCGTGGGGAGGTGTTCTAAGCTTTGCAAACCATTTTAGTACATTGTCATCTTGTATTTGGAAAAGAACTTGTTCTAAGCTTTCAAACCATTTTAGTACATTGTCGTCTTATATTTGGAAAAGAACTTGTTCAACCGAGGCAGTGAGTGGGGTATAACCTTGATACCATCTGATTAACCCTAAATAATGTGTTAATGAATTAGATTTTTAGGTTAAATGTGTGAGTGAATTACGTTAAAATGATCAAGTTATGTGAAACTAGGGTTAATGTGGAAATTTAAACTTTTGCAGGGTTTTGTGCGGAATTACATAAAATTAGGAGTATAAAAGAGCACAAGCTAAAACAGACAGGGGCAGCAAGTGTAAATACAACATTAATACATCAAAGTATGGAGGCTTCCTAGCTAAGGAAAACAGAGAATCTCCACCATCTGGACGGTGGTGGTGGTGTTCGGACGGTGGCCAAACCGACTTAACTCTCTCTCTTCCTCCCATTGGATGTGTGATGCAGCCCAAGCCCTGATTGGCCAGTCCAAGTTCTGCTGCCTTAAGTCCCTCCACCAGTGCTTATAAATAGCCTGTCCCAGCTTCAGTTTCGGGAAGTTGATCAGAGGTTCGCCAGAGAGTTAATCCAGATAGTGGGAAGGAGAGAAAGAGAGAAACAGTAAAGCAAGGCCTTGTCAAAATCATTTTCCAGCTAGATTTCTTCTACTTCTACATTTCTATTTATCCTTTTTACTTGAAGGGTTGAACCTCTCCCACTTTTGTGCCCTAACCAGTTATAAGAGTGGCAGTGTTCAACTATTCCTCGAGGAAGGATCGGTCTTGTATTTTACTTTGATTGTTATGTGGTTATATCACACATTTTGCTCGTCTATGATTAACACTCAAAATAGCATAATCTTATGCCATATTTTGGACTAATTATGCTTTGGTAGAGCTTAAAGAATGATGTTTCAGGTCTTAAAGTGAACAAGGGTTCAAAGGCACTAAAAAGTGTCCCTTGGTGGTAATCACAGCATTTTAAGGAACTAGTTGTAGAAGCTTGAAATAAGGAAGGAACGTTCGAACGTCAAACACCGTTCGAACGGTCATGGTGAACCAGGCCAGAAACTACTATCTGTGTTGCAGGAAAAACCCAAGACCCTGGAGATTCAAGAACTACGTTCGAACGGTACTTAACGTTCGAACGTCTACTAGAGCAAGGACAAGATCAGACTGACTAAAGACATGGCATGTTGCAGACTTGCAGAGTTGCAGTCAGAAGGCCCAGGCACTTGAGTGCCACGTTCGAACGGTGGCCACCGTTCGAACGCCCCAGGAATTATTGGACAGATCAGTCATGATTCTGCAAGGACCTGGAGGGAGATATGAAGACTTGGAGGAAGATTTTGGACAGAAACCACGTGTGGACTGACATAACTGACATGGACTGCATCCTTCTGACGTTTGAACGGCAGAGATAAAAGACAGAGGAACTGTTCGAACGCCCAAACCGTTCGAACGGTGTGGACAGACTGCCTGTAGAGTGGTTGACATTTCACTTTGACTTTGACGCCCAGCTCTATTCTTTTACACCTCTGTTTGGCTTTTCTAGAGCTTTACCAAAGCAGTGAAGGGTGGAACGTGATTCACTCATTCTTCGTTGAAGATTAGCTCTTTGTTAATTATACTTATACGTTGAGAAGCCCTCTACTGAGAGGGATGAGCATCACTCACTTTTCTAGCTTTACTAAAGTTATGAAGAGTGAGTAGTTTCTCATTCACTCTTTAGTAAGAGGTAAAGGACATGTGGTGATTACCCGGATATCATATGATGTTTTGTTCTAATGCTTAATGTTCATATTCCCTTGCTTTTAGATGATTGATTGCATCTAGCAAAGTTAAAGTACTTTGTATAATCGATAGCCTTCCTATGACACGGATGACTCCTGCATAGAAAGACTCTTCGTTTCAAGGCAAGTACCCCGGCTAGATCTTCATGATTACCCTTTAATCATCCCCCTTTATCAAGCTTCATTTAAAAGGATGAACTATTAAAGCCATGGTTGAATGTCATGAAGAATTACTTGTTTGTTTGTACACGCGATAATTCTCGGTACAAATAATTCTTGTAAACTTCTAGTAGGACTTTGGAACCATGACCTTAATGGACCATTTCTATCTTCCAATTGACTCGCCGTTGACACGGGTGTTAATTGAGTCATCGAGCAAAAATATCATATTTCGGCTAATTGACCACATGTCTCGATCCTCGAACTAAAGAGTGATTTCTCTGCCATTTGAATCAATTGTATATTTTGTCTAGAAAACTCTTGGAAAAGAATTTAATATTCTGTTCAAGGAATTCACCCACATCTCACAACCCTAAAATCTCAAAGGTTACAATCAATTGGTTTCCTTCACCGATTACTTTAGAACACCAAATCTACTAGTTCCCTGTGGATTCGACTCCGGACTCTTATTACTACAACTTGACCGCCTACACTTGGGTGTACACATTTCGGATCAAGTCAGTCTATAGCAATGAGGCATGAGTAGTCCATTTATACCCTTTGGTGAAGGGTGAACACATGTATAATATTGGTTAATTTATGAAAATGTCGATGTTTTACTTGTGCTTTAATGTTTATACCTCCCTTAATTGATGGATGGTTATATTTATAATATGCTCATGGTTATGAACACCGAGTAGTACTTAATACTATATACCATAATATCTATAATTATTACATACCTCATGCATGATACAGTGATGTACGTAGTTGGGCTTTATGTAATAGTTGGGAGATTGGTTATAGACGGATTAAGTCTCGTCATAGCCAATGCTTTTAATTCAATGCATAAACTTGAATTCCATCATCACTGAATCATCAACCTGTTGATTGAATAATTGCAGTAAATCTCATGAATGGCTTAACTTCTGGTTTACTAGTGTTATTTAATTGATGCATGGTATAAAGACCTTCCGGCTAACATAATTAGTTGTTGTGTTATGGTTCAATATAAATCAAACTTACCGGTAGACTTTTCAGTAAATTGGGAGTTAATTGTTGTAAAGTAGCATTTCCAATACTTAAACAATATACTGCATGTTGGATCCCCAAACTAAATGCTACATTTTTATTATTGTCTTTCCATAGTTTTAATTAAGTGTTTATTTTAATCGTTTTAAGCTCAAACCATAAGTTATTTCATTTAACTTTGTATTCATGACAATTTCATCATATCTGTTTTGAATCCCAACATTTAGCTCTATGTGGGTTTGACCTCGGACTTAAACCTAGAAATACTTCAATTTGACCACTTATACTAGGGTGTATGACATAAATCCGGTTAGATCACCATCCTGATGGGAAGCAAGGTACTAACCTCTTTCTTGTAGGTACACGGTTTGTCTTCCTTTTTTTTGTGTGTGTGGAAGTGCTAGCCTTGTTAGGCTTCTCCTGATTCTTTCATTTCTTTTCGAAATGGCAGTCCTCCATTCCTTTTTTGGCATTCAAGGCATCCTCTATATTCATATGGTTCTATCTAGAAAGGTGCTTTGTCATACTTATAGGTGGAGCCTTAGAAAGTGAAAATAGAAACCTAAAGGGATGAATTCCTCACATGAATGCAGTTAAGGCTACCTTTTCATCAACATTGTCTATTTGTAAAGACTCTTTTGTGAAACTTGCCACAAACTATCGAAGTGATTCTCCTTATATCTACTTGAGATTCAAGAGGTAGGTGGCAGATTTCTTATGCGTTCTTCATCTAATAAATGAGAAAGAAAGGATTTGCTAAGTTCCACAAAAGACCCAATAGACCCCAGGGTGAGCCTATTGAACCAACAGTGAGTTGTTCCCTTGAGGGTGGTAGGGAATGATCTACACATAACTTGATCTGGAACATTGTAGTGTAACTCAAAGATTTATATGTTTCCAAACAATCCAAAGGATCTTTTTTCCATCGAAACTATCGAAGGCAATTTGAATTTTGATGGGAGTGGATAGTGTGAGACATTGTGTGAAAATGGGGATTCTAGGCGTTGAACTAGAGTTTCAACAGTTTCTGGAGCTCTGGCTTTGACAGTGTTCAGAACATCGCCAATTTAATTGTTGACTTTCTTGAATTTTTGGTTTAGAAATGCATTCTCCTCTTGCTAGTGAAGAGTACCATTCTGGCTATGTTCATCCTTTGCATCCCTTTCTAGGTTGCATGGAGTCTCTTTTGAATGAGAGGCTTGTTGTGGCTATTATTGATGTTGGACAACAAGGGCTTGAAGCATTTACTGAGTTTGCTAAGGCAGGACTTCAATGGTTTGGTTCAGTTTGTCGTAGTTCCTCTCCAAGTTGAATACTTTTTTAGCCTTTCGTCGTCTATTGGCCTATGAGGGTTCTTTGTCATAGCTATCTCCTTCATTTATTCCTTACGAATTTTGCTCTCTTAGGGGATCATCTCTGGTTACATCCATTGATTTGTTAATATCACAATCCATAATTTATATTTTAGTGAATTGTAGAAAACACCAGAGATATCCATTCGTTCTCATAACACTTCACATGTAAGATCTTTCCACTCGATTATATACAAGGAATTGCATGTTAGACCTAGATGACGTAAATAAGTTAAATAAAATTTAAGCTCGAATGGCCACCATTGTTAACCTAAATCTACCACAATTACCACGTCACATAATAATATGTAAGTTAAGTGTAAGAACCATTTGATTAGCACAAAATATTGCATATTTAAAGTGTTTTTGCATCCCTTTTGTGCCAGCTTGTGATGTTAATATGAGTTGATATGCATTATTTGTACTGTTTATGGAATTTCGGTATGGTTGCAGATAAAAGGTGGTAAATTATGCTTGTTAAAGTCTTCTCATAGTGTTTGAGATAAATGATGATGAAAGGATGACTTGACGATACCTCAGAAGGCTAAGAAACCAAGATTTTTGCAAAACCCGAAAAAACCTACCGGTAGGTTTTGGCTACTATCCTGCACCTACCGCCAGACCTACCGGTATTTTTAGCTCACTGGAGTGAAACCTACCGGTAGGTTTCCATCGACCTACCAGTAGGTTTTATTGAAACAGCCTAGATTCTGCATGTCAAGCTCTACCACCTTGGGGGTCCCACCAGACATTCTCCTACCGTTCCTAACATGCCTTACACAATGGACATGCCTCATGAACCTCTTCATGGACTTTTTGATGCTTGATCTTAAATGAGGAGAGAGGAGATAGGAGAGAGAAGAGAGAAGATGCTAGTTGTGTAGGCTAGGCCTGCACCACCCTATTCAGCCCACTTCTTTGTAGCTCCTATAGATGAAGATCACATCACACAACTTGGGCATCACTCCATTGTTCATTATTATTCCATATATATTGTAATAGAGAGAGATTCAAGGAAAAAGATGAATAGTGCTAGAGAGAAAAGTTAATGTTTTTTCATTTTCTTTCCATACAATGCTTTGTAATCCATGGTAAGACTTTCTAAGCTTTCTTGAATGCCTTTGATGTCATTTATTGCAAGTTCATTTCATGTTTAGTCTTTTAATCTAGCATTCACCATTAATGCATTCAAGCTTTCTTCACTTCTTAGTTTTAAAATCGGTATTCAATGCAATCTCTTTTAGTTTATGATTTTTTTCATTAACTTAGCTAAGAACTTCATTTATTTATAATGTCTTCTCATTACATTGTTGTCTTTACCTTAAACATGAGTAGCTAAGTCTTTAAGTTGGCTAATCTAAGGTAGACCTCCCCTTTGGTGTGCCATTTTAACTCATCTTCTTTTCTTCCCTCAGTGTACGATGGTTCATTTTGACTGGGTTGAGTGTGGACATGGTTGCGAGTCTTTGATATTCCTTATACCTGTCACAGTTTATGCTTGAATCCTCACTTCCATCTTGTCTCGAGTTTTCCACGAATCAATCGTTTATCTATGCACTATTGGAGGAAGGTAGCGAGTTGACTTGGCATTCCTATTGGCGTGAACCTTTTGGATTAGACAACACTTGTTTCCCATTTCAATTTCATTACAACTCAAATCACAAACCAATTTCAAACAACAAAAGATTTTACACTTTTCTTTCACCAAAATCATCTTCTACTATAACGCCCCAAAATCCACCATGGACGACATTACTATCTAAAACCATTCACATCATGAGAGCAACTAACCAATTCCATCAATAAAGAAAATTTCATTCATTATACATGAGATATATACAACATCATCCCAAAAGAATATGTCAAATCATGGTCAATATATCCAAAAGAATATGCCAAATCATGGTTAATATATCCAAAATAATATGTCAAACTATGACAATTACATCAAGAAGAATCACACTCATCTTGCAGCGGAATAACAAAAAATATTAGATATTACATTGTCTCAAAATAAGCTTCCTAGTGTAGAACGTAAGAGCATGTAGCTCTAAACATCCATCTCGGGGTCTACGTTTTCATCTAACGGAGCTTCCCAATTTGCCTGCTCATCAACTCTGAGCTCCTCTTCTAGGCCATAATCTGAAAATGATATTGTTTGTAGGGGGTGAGCACTAAGCTTTATAGAAAAATTCTCCCTAACTCGAACAAGGTTTAAAAAGCATAGAAAACAAGTTGGTCTCATTTCACAAATATCATATATAACTTTTGAAATAAAAGCAGAGACATTTCATCAGACCTCCAATTTACGTAATAACAATGATTTACAGAAGAAGTAAAACACATTTCCAAGCAATAAAACATTCTAATTTCAAATCATTTCAATAATGAACCATAACCCACCATTTTGGACATCACCCATGATGTATATCAAATAACCATTTGTATTTTTTACAATATTATGTACATGTATCTGTACTTGTATTTCAAGTATGATGTATGACATTGCATGAATAAACACATCAAGAATATCCTAGCCCACATACACACACCCCCAATCCTCACAGGGATATACAACTTTAGGAAGGGTGTGTACCAACACTATGGCAGTGACGAATCCAACCCAGGAATAATATACTAACCCTCAGTCACGATACTTGTGAGTGAAAAGTGGTTCGGTGTAAACCCACATATTCTTATAGTTATATAGTAACGTAATTATGCTATTGAACTACTAATATTTATAATGATGTATGTATGAATTATGTGGATTGTAAGATTAGAAATATTTATGTTAGTTGACGTAATAATGTGGTAGAAGTTGGAAGTATTCCGGAGTGAAAGCACAATTAGAGAGAATTTGAATGGGAGGGAGTTTTGATACCGCCCCAATGTTTTGATCATAACTTTTTATTTTGAGTTTCATTTGATCTGATATTTTGACAGTAGATAGTAGACTTCTAGGGCTACAAAAAAGTACTCCACAAAAAATTTTCAAATCGACCTCTAAATAGGTCAAAACTTCATTGAAAGTTACAGCAGAAACTGAGATGACGTTAGAACGTGAAAGTACATTTGAACGACGAACGTTCGAACGTTAAAGTCCGTTCGAACGAATGTTTATTCTAGTACTATGTCTGCTGGAAAAACAAAAGTACTAGGAGCTTGTCGGATGGAAATAAAAAAGTATTGGGAGCAACCAACATTTGAAAGCCAAAGAACTTTTGAACGTAAAACAACAATTTACACTAGTAACGTTCGAATGTTAAATGACGTTCGAACGTGATCGACGAATCAGAACATCAGATTTAGGTAGACTGAGATATTTTTTTTCTCTATAAATACATAAGGCCACCTCCTTCAGCCTCCAAACACCATTTACAACCCTAGAAAGACTTAAGAAATAAGAAAGGAAGGGGGAAAACACAAGATCAAAGGAAATTCTCATCTTGAAGTGAATCAAAACCTCAAGTTCTTCAAGAATTTTAAGAAAGTTGAGGGTAGGGGATTTCTTCCACTCTTGTTCATTGATACTTAGGCTTATAAATATACATGTTTTGACTCTTAATCATAAATATTTGTTATGTAATCCTTGTTTCTTGATTGTTCTTGTAAATCTTACCATGTTAGATGGAAGTTATATCTTGATGTCCATTAAACCTTTGTTCTTGACATCCAAACACTAGTTTTTCTAGAAGCATGAATTTTTCTTGTTATTGTTATTGATTCATAAACTTGATATTGATTTGTGTTTGATTTCAAGACTTGATATTTATTGTTCTTGATCTCTCTACTTGATAAATTATTTTTTCTTGATTTCTCTACTCGATAATTATTGTTCTTGATCTCTCTACTGATAAATCAATTGTTCTTGATTTTTTTACTTGATATTCAATTATTCTTTTGATGATCTCTTGCTTATTGTTCTTGGGAGGTTATATTTGAAAAATACCTATGAAATTGGGGGGTTTTGAAGTACTTGTAATTTGAGAAATTGACTGGTATTGTATCTCTTGTATGGATATTTGGATGAACATGGGTGATCGTTGATCGGATATCGTAGAGTGGGATAGATGTATTTCCTACTCTGTGCGGGTTTGAACATTCCCTATCACTCGTAGTGGAGTTGGTGCCTTGCGAGGACCAGACAACTATTTTGCTCACGAGTACCGTGGCTGGGGGTTAGTATACTATTCCTGGGTTGGATTTCGTCACTGTCATTGTGATGGTACACGTCCTTCCTAAAGTTAATATCCTTGCGAGGATTGTGTGTGTGAGTGTGGGCTAGGATTTTCTCAATGTATGCATTCATGCGAGATCTTACATAATACCTGAGATATAGATATACAAATTGTGGGTTATGGTTCATTGTTGAAATTGGTTGATTGTGGCCAATGGTACGTAGTTTCTACAAGAATTTGTTGGAAGTATGAGATTCCACCAAAATTTACGAGAAATGGTGTGTCATTGGAAATGACTTATTAGTGGTACTCTTCATTTAATAGATTATTATTGCGTTAGCTTGAGATTTGTTTAAATGTCACTGTTTTCTTTCAAAAGTTATATATGACATTTTGAAAGGTGAGACCACCCTGTTTACATGTTTTCCCAAAGCTTGTTCGAGTTTGGGAGGATGTTTCTATAGAGCTTAGTGCTCACCCCCTACAAACAATATTTATTTTCAGATTTTGATTTAGAGGAAGATCTGGGAGTAGATGAGCAGGTAGCTTGGGGAGCTCAAGGGGATGGAAGCATGGATCTTGAGGGGATGGTCTAGAGTGGCTCTCTTTATGTCATATACTAGGAGATACATTTTTAGACATTGTTGGAATGATATTATGTTTATTCCGCTGTAAAATGATACTTGATTTTGAGATGTAATTGCCATAGTTTGACATATTCTTTTGGGTGATAATTTAGACTCTATGTATGATGAATTAAACTTTCTATATTTATGAATTTTATTAGTTTCTCTCATGAAATGAATGGTTTAAATAGTAATGTCGTCCAAGGTGGATTTTGGGGCGTTACAGGTTGGTATCAGAGGTTAGGGTTTATGTCTTACATGAGAGCTGTATGTTATGAATTACCACTAGAAAAATAGTACTAAGTCAAATGAATGGTGACTTAAGGCTTATATAAGCCTTATGCGTAAATCAAGACATAACTATGTCTTGTACATCATGGAAACTAATTTTAATTGATGTGCAAGATGGACGGTAGACGGAGACGTAGATGTGAACGTGGGCATGAAGTTCAAATGCAACCACCACCACCACCACCTCCTGATTCAATGAATGACATTTATCAATGCCTACGGGAGCTAACCACTTTGGTACAACACCAGAATAGAAACAACAACCACAAAGGGGGGTTTCAACCATTAGCTCCTATACCGGGCAATGGAGACGACAATAGGAGGATGATAGTTCTTAGAGAATTCTTGAGGCAACGCCCACCTACTTTCCAAGGAAGCTCTCATCCTTTGGAGGCAGATAAGTGGATTCGTCGGGTGAAGAAGATGTGTGATAGCATGAGAGTTGTTGAAGATTTACGGGTCGGCCTAGCTACATATTTGCTATAGGGGGAGGCAGATCATTGGTGGGATTTTGTGAAAAGGAGGAGGAACACTGAAGCTTTTACTTGGGAGGATTTTGATCAGATCTTCCAAGACAAGTATTTTCGTGAATCTGTTAAGGATAAAATGAGTGCAGATTTCTGGGCTCTAAGACAAGGTAGCATGACGGTAATGGATTATGAGAGGAAGTTTGATGAGCTATCCTGTTATGCCACATAATTCCTCTTTACTAAGGCCAGGATGGCTAAACGCTTTAAACATGACTTGAGGCTTGCCATTAGGGAGAAGCTTGTGGCTCACAAGATTCGGGACTATGAGGATCTTATCGACAAAGCTGCACTGGTGGAGAGAGACACCAAGGATAATCAAAGACGACAGAACTTCACAAGGGGAGGTCCGCTCAGGACCGGTGCTAGCAACAGCGGAGTGCAAAGGGTGGCACCATACTGTCGCCTAGACCAGACGGCTGCACTGAGATTTCAGACAGCTTGAGGAGTTGGAGGCTTATTTGAGAGGATAGGAGTAGACACAAGAGCCTACTTTTGCATGTGGAAGTTTGGGTCATCTTTGAAATCAGTATCCGATCTTTACACAGCAGAAGAATAATCAGACGACAGAACAGGTGAATACAACCAAGTCACCACTACAGAAGCCATTACAGCAGAGACCGTCAACAGCTGTAGCCCTAGACGGTACCAGTCAAGGAAGAGTTTTTGCCTTGACCCAACCGGAGGAAGACGTTTTCAACGCAGTGGTGGAATGTATTGTCCTTCTTTATAATTCTTGGACACGTATTTTATTTGATTTTGGTGCTACACATTCCTTCTTACTCACTAAAGATGTTATTGAGTTGCGATTAGAACTTGAGAATCTTGAACATCTGAGTTTTCATTTTCATGAAGGATCAAAATTCTTCCCATCTATTTTCTACTGCGGGAAATAAATTCTTAAAAGCTAAGGCGGGGAGCAATCTGAGTTTCTTAGCTAGTTTAATGGGAGATGATTGGGATAAATTCCATTCAGACGTGGTGTTGATAGTGTCAGATTTTCCAGATTTCTTCCCAGATGAACTACTAGGGTTACCTCCAAAGAGGGAGATTGAGTTTCAGATTGATCTATATCCGGGAACAGAACCCATTTCCATTACCCCTATAGAATGACACCTTTGGAGTTAAAGGAGCTAAAGAAGCAGTTAGATCAATTGTTGGCTATTGGGTTTATCCGTCTAAGCACTTCACCTTGGGGAGCTCCGGTTCTCTTTGTGAAGAAGCACGATGAAACACTTAGGTTATGCACTGACTACCGAAGGTTGAATCGGATTACAGTGAAGAATAAATATCCATTTTCATGAATCGATGATTTATTCGATCAGCTGAGGGGTTCTAAGCATTACTCCAAGATTGGTCTTCACACGGTACCATCAACTGCGGATCAAGGAGGAGGATATTCCTAAGATAATTTTTCGTACCCAATATGGTCATTTCGAATATACGGTTATGCCATTCAGATTGACTAATGCTCCAATAACCTTCATGGATTTGATGTGCAGTGTATTCCAGCCGTATCTAGATCAATTTGTCATTGTGTTTATTGAATACATATTAATCTATTCACGGACACAAGGAGAACATTAACACTATCTTTCGGTAGTGCTCAGACCTTAAGAGAGCATAAGTTATACACAAAGATGAGTAAATGTAAGTTTTGGATGAAGGAGGTAAAATTCCTTGGTCATGTGGTTTTAGAACAGGGTGTAGCCGTTGACCCCGCAAAGATTGAAACATTGATGAAGTGGGAACCACCGAAGAATGTGACCAAAGTACGTAATTTCCTGGGATTAGCAGGCTACTATCAAAGTTTCGTTGAAGGGTTCTCAAAGCTCATGATGCCAATGACTCGCCTTACAAAGAAGGGAAAAAGATTCTTGTGGAGTCAAGAGTGTGAACTAGCCTTTTGCACCTAGAAGCAAAGGTTGACAACAACTCCTATTCTCATTGTTCCGAGCAGTGGGGAAGGATACTATGTTTACACCGATGCTTCATTATGGGGCTTGGGATGTGTGCTCATACAGGGAGGTAAGGTAGTTGTTTAAGGCTCGAGACAACTAAAGATTCATGAGCAGAACTATCCCACTCACGACTTGCAGCTTGCGGCTGTGATTTTTGCTCTTAAGTTATGGAGGTGTTACCTATATGGAGAAAAGTTTCAAATATTTTCTAATCATAAAAGTCTCAAGTATATCTTTACACAGTTTGAATCTTCGATAAAGAAGGTGGATTGAATATCTAGAAGACTATGATTTCACACTCAACTACCATCCAGGGAAGGCTAATGTAGTAGCAGATGCACTTAGCATGAAGTCTTGGGGTGAAATCAATGTACTTGTGGTGAATAGGTGGAAGATGATTGATGCTTTGGAGGAATTTGATCTACAGGTGGATAGACAGAAGACTCAACCATGTTTATTTAATCTTATAGCTCAACTAATTTTTCGACAAAGGATTGATGAATGGCAACGATTAGATACCGAGTTGGAAAATATTCGAAGTAGATTAGAGAGGAATGAGGTTGTTGAGAACTGGTCTATACTTGATGATGACTTACGATTTTGTGGAAGACTATGTGAACCAGACAATGACCAAGTAAAGGAAGAGGTGTTGAGTGAGTATCATCGCTCAAAATTTTCCATACATCCGGGTGATACCAAGATGTATAGAGACATGAAGCGTCACTATTGGTGGAAAGGGATGAAACAAGACGTGGCTAAGTATGTCGCTAAGTGCGCGGTGTGTCAACAGGTGAAGATGAAACATAAAAAATTCGGAGGATTACTACAGTCCTTGCCTATCCCAGATTGGAAGTGAGATCACATCACCATGGACTTTGTGTCTGGCTTTCCACGGACTTCACGAGGGCATAATGCTGTATGAGTCATTGTAGATAGACTCACTAAGTCCGCTCATTTCTTGGGTATGAAAACTACTGCCACTCTAGAGACCTTGAGCAAGTTGTACATCTGTGAGATTGCATGGGGTTCAACTCTCTATTGTGTCAGATCGTGATTCTCATTTTATGGCACAATTTTGGTAAAGTCTGCAACGAGCTATGGGGACAGAGTTTCACTTTAGCACCACCTTTCATCCTCAGACAGATGGCCAATCCGAGAGGGTGATACAAATTTTGGAAGACATGTTACGAGCTTGTGTATTGGACTTCAAAGGAAGTTGGAGTGACCATCTTCCATTGGTAGAATTTTCCTACAAAAGTAGCTATCAGGCAAGTATTGGAATGGCACCGTATGAGACGTTGTATGGGAGACCATGTAGGTCACCTACTTGTTGGCTAGAAGCTGGAGAGAGTAGCTTGTTTAGGCCTGAAATGGCTCGGGAGAATACGGAGAAATTTCAACTTATCCGGGAAAGACTACGCACAACACAAAGTAGACAGAAAAGCTATGCTGATAGAAGACGAAGGCCATTGGAATTCCAAGAGGGGGACTATGTGTTCCTCAAAATGTCACCCAAGAAGGGAGTGTTGTGATTTGGCAAGAAGGAAAAATTAGCTCCAAGGTACATCAGACCATTTGAAGTTCTTAAAGCAGTGGGCAAAGCGGCGTATCAACTTCGATTACCAGCCCAGTTGTCAATAGTACATGACATGTTCCATGTGTCCATGCTAAGGAAGTGTCAATCGGATACAACTCATGTCGTGGATTTGGAGGACATTGAAGTTTAAGATGGAGCAACATATAAATAACAAATGGTGAAGATTCTTGATACCAAGGAGAAGGTGTTTCGCAGTAAAGTCATCCAACTGGTGAAAGTTTTATGGCAACATCATGGGGTATAGGAAGCTACCTGGGAACTAGAGCTGGAGATGCGAGAGAAGTACCCTCAATTGTTCTCTACTTAAGGTAAGTTTCGAGGACGAAACTTTCTTTAAGGGGGGTGGATTGTAAACCCCCATATTCTTATCATTATATAGTAACGTAATTATGCTATTGAACTGCAAATATTTATAATGATGTATGTATGAATTATGTGGATTGTAAGATTAGAAATATTTATTCTAGTTGAGGTAATAAGGTATGTGGTAGAAGTTGGAAGTATTCCGGAGTGAAAGCACAATTAGGGAGAATTTGAATGGGAGGGAGTTTTGATACTTTCCCAGTGTTTTGATCATAACTTTTTATTTTGACGTCCATTTGATTTGCAATTTTGATAGTAGATAGTAGACTTCTAGGGCTATAAAAAAGTATTCACAAATATTTTCCAAATCGACCTCCAAATAGGTCAAAAATTCATTGGACCTTATAGCAGAAACTGCGATGACGTTTGAACGTGAAAGTACGTTCGAACGATTGTTCGTTCCAGTACTATGTCTGATGGAAAAAAAAAGTACTGGGAGAAACCAACTTTTGAAATCCAAAGAACTTTTGAACGTAAAACAACAATTTTCACTGGTAACGTTCGAACTTTAAATGACGTTCGAACGTGATCGACGAATCAGAACATCAGGTTTAGGTTGGCTGAGATATTTTATTTCTCTATAAATACATAAGGCTGCCTCCTTTAGCCTCCAAGTACCATTTACTACCCTAGAAAGACTTGAGAAACAAAAAAGGAAGGGGGGAAACACAAGATCAAAGAGAATTCTCATCTTGAAGGGAATCAAAACTTCAAGTTCTTCAAGAATTCTAAGGAAAAAGAAGGTAAGAGATTTCTTCCACTCTTATTCATTGATATATCTCAATGTCTATTAAACCTTTGTTCTTGATATCCAAACACTAGTTTTTCAAGAAGCATGAATTTTTCTTCTTGATTCATAAACTTGATATTGATTTGTGTTTGATTTCAAGACTTGATAATCATTGTTCTTGATCTCTCTACTTGATAAATATTTTATTTTTGATTTCTCTACTCGATAATCATTGTTCTTGATCTCTCTACTGATAAATCAATTGTTCTTGATTTCTCAACTTGATATTCAATTATTTTTGCTTTCAAAAACTCTAGTGTTTATTGGAACCATAAAACTATATCTTTTGATGATCTCTTACTTATTGTTCTTGAGAGGTTATATTTGAAAAATACCTATGAAATTGGGGGTTTTTGAAGTACTTGTGATTTGAGAAATTGGTTGGTATTGTATATCTTGTATGGATATTTGGATGAACATGGGTGACCGTTGACCGGATATCGTAGAGTGGATAGATGTGTTTCCTACTTCGTGCGGGTTTGAACATTCCCTATCACTCGTAGTGTGGTTGGTGTCTTGTGAGGATCAGACCACTATTTCACTCACAGGTACCACGGTTGGGGGTTAGTATACTATTCTTCAGTGGGATTTCGTCACTGTCATTATGACAGTACACGCCCTTTCTAAAGTTGATATCCTTGCGAGGATTGTGTGTGTGAATGTGGGCCAAGATTTTCTCAATGTATAAATTCATGAGAGATCTTACATAATACCTGAGATAAAGATATACAAATTGTGGGTTATGGTCCATTGTTAAAATTGGTTGATTGTGGCCAATGGTACATGGTTTCTACAAGAATTTGTTGGAAGTATGGGATTCCACCAAAACTTGCGGGAAATGGTGTGTCATTGGAAATGACTTATTAGTGGTACTCTTCATTTAATAAATTGTTATTGTGTTAACCAGAGATTTTTTTAAATGTCACTGTTTTCTTTCAAAAGTTATATATGATATTTTGAAAGGTGAGACCACCATGTTTACATGTTTTTCCAAACATTGTTCGAGTTTGGGAGGATGTTGCTACAGAGCTTAGTGCTCACCCCCTACAAACAATGTTTATTTTCAGATTTCGGTTTAGAGGAAGATCTGGGAGTAGATTAGCAAGTAGCTTGGGGATCTCAAGGGGATAGAAGCGTGGATCCTGAGGGGATAGTCTAGAGTGGCTCTCTTTATGTCATATACTAGGAGATATATTTTCAGACATTGTTGGAACGATATTATGTTTATTCCATTGCGAAACAATACTTGATTTTGAGATGTAATTGCCATAGTTTGGCATATTCTTTAAGATGATAATTTAGACTCTATGTATGATGAATTAAACTTTCTGTATTTATGGATTTTATTAGTTGCTCTCATGACATGAATGGTTTAAATAGTAATGCCGTCCAAGGTGGATTTTAGGGTATTACATTTGGTCTTCACAAGGCACCAACCCTACTACGAGTGATAGGAAAAATTCAAACCCGCACGGAGTAAGAAACGTATCTATCCACTCTACGATACCCGGTCAACGACCACCCATGGTTATCCAAACATCTACAAGAGATACAATATCCAACCAATTTCCTCTAGTCACAAACAAATCCAAAAAAAATTCTCAAATTTCATATAGAGTATTGCAATAGAATAATTGAAGAAAATATGGAAGAGATCAGCAACAATACCATTTTTTTGTTCAATACAAAGTACTAAAGTTTTGAAATCAAGGACAAAGGAAGAATCAAGAGAAAAATTATTTCTCTTGAAAACTAGGGTTTTATAACAACAAAAGAGATTTAATGGCTATCCAACCATAGCATTATTTAAAACATGGTAATATTAAAAAGAATATCAAGAGTCATAGATTTCATAGAATACATATAAGATTTAGAGTCAAAATAATATATATATATATATATATATATATGCCCTAGCCTCAATATAAGAGAGTAGGAAGAAACCCCTACCTTAAATCCAAAATTCTAAGTAAAGCCCAAGCTCTAGAGACCTCATTCCTCCATTTTCTTTCTTCCTTTATCTTCCCCTAGGGTTCTAAGAGGTTTGGGGTGAGAGTGGAGTGAAATAATAAAAGGAAATGGGATGAAAAGGTGTTTTTAAGTAGCCTAAATCCCGACTTTTACAGTTTAAAAGTTTTTGATTTTTTTCGATAGTACTGGTACAGAGTACCGATACAGTTTACTCTCTGGACCTTGGGGTACTGGTACGCTGCACCGGTATGGTTTTCTCCTTTTGGACATACCGGTACTCTGTACCAGAACAATTTGTCTGGATTTGTCTTTTTCACCTGTTTTTCATTTTCAATCCATTCCAAACCCTTCCAAAACCAATTCAAACTGATACAACATTACATTTGTATATCAAACATAGTTGGTACAAGTTCTATTACATGTGAGGGGTTTACATCTACACGATTCACTTCCTTCCCCGATGAGACGACCTTTGAATATTGTAACACCCCAAAAACCCCCTTGGACGACATTACATTCTAAACACCATTGGCTGCATGAGAGCACTAAATAACTCTATAAATAATAAAGTTTCATTCATCAACCATTGATATTTTAACAAAATTCGGCCAGAGCCTCCTTTGCATGGGGAGCCCTACCCAAAACACAACCTGTACAATTATACT
Organism: Ilex asprella; assembly: GCA_023539305.1. Taxonomy (NCBI): domain Eukaryota; kingdom Viridiplantae; phylum Streptophyta; class Magnoliopsida; order Aquifoliales; family Aquifoliaceae; genus Ilex; species Ilex asprella. The sequence goes on along the minus strand of CM042190.1, from coordinate 540,600 downwards.
ATAATTGACCGCAACGAGTCCACATATGCATAGCAATTGACCACACCGGGTCCATTTATCCATCATAAAATAAACTTCCATTCACCACATATCAACCCACACTATCATACCAAAAGGATAGACCCATCTTGGCCTTTACATTCTAAAAATTAACTAATGTAGCACAACGAAATTTAACAAAAATAAACTAGACTTTACATTGTTTCAAAAGAATATCTTATTCTAGTACAAAAGAATGTGTCACTCTAAGCGTCCACCTCGGGATTCATCTCCCCATCTAGCTGAGTCTCCTAGTGTACGGGCTCCTCGACTCCCAACTCCTCGTCTAGTACATGATCTGAAAATATGTAATTTGTAGGGGATGAGCACGTAGCTCTATAGCAAAATCTTCCCAACTCAAACAAGGTTTAGAAAAATGTAAAAGAGGTCTCTCTCATTTAACAAAATAACATATATAACTTTTGAGAGAAAACTGAGACATTTAAACAGATCTCAAGTTTATACAACAGTGATAATCAAACAGAAATAATAAAATACATTCTTCAACAATAAACCATTGCCAAATAGTTTGGATCGGCGCTTGCCATTGCATTGTCCCATACCAATGCACCGGCCCTGACATAATCCAATCCATGTTCTCATACAGATATATAGATATATATTGGTTCATCCCATGCCATGTACGTTGATTATTTCTCAAGAATCTACCCAACGACTATACGTAGTTCACCAATCACAATCAAATCACAAGCACTTTGGGAAAGGGCGTCTACCATCCCAATGGTAGTGACGAATCCCTCTCCAGGAAAGGTATACCAACCCTAGTTCAAACCCCAGTGAACGATAGTGGTGACATTCTAAATGACAACCAAGTACAACTGTTAGAAAACCATCTCCCCCCAACCGGGGTAGACTAACCTCTAACACTCTACAACATCTTTTGATGGTAATTCAAGTCCGTCACAACAACCATATAATAAGGAAACCAACATATTCTCAATAAACTAGCAATTTTCAAGTATTAACAAAATCCCCAAATTTCATCATGTGATAATTCCAATAACCAAGTATGAAAAATATATTAGATCATCATTGATGATGTAAAACCACGGGTATGAGCAGAAGACGTGATAGAGGTGGTCTTATACCGAACTGAGCTACTAGGCCCGTGTGAATGGTGGTTAAAGAAGAAGTGGAATCGGGGATTAACACGATGAAAATATAGTGGTTCACCAACTACAGGGCTTGGCTAATTCACTTTTTAATGGAGGCTCTTGCTCCTTTTTCTTTATTGATCACTTGAATCACCGGGGAATAGCCTCTTTTCTCAAAGATCTCTCTTCGATTTTATGTGTCTCTCTTTTTTTGGCCAATAGAGGCACTATCTAGCATTTATAGGCTGGTTCCGGGTTCTAAGGGGTCTATACTGATATCCTTGTCTTACATCCGTGAGATTTTCCTTGATTTTCGGGAGAAAATCTTTGTTGATTGAGAGTTTTGTGCCTAGACTCTTGCTTTCCGTTCTCATTCCCTTTATTCTGGAGATGTCCGTTATCTATCCAGCTGTCCCTACGTCATTCCAGTCGGTTTGTTGTTGGTGTAAGGCTGTCCTCTTATCCCTCGAGCTTTTCTTCTTTTATGTCTGACCTCCTGAACTGTACTAGAGATCTGAGCTCACGCGTAGAATTATTTTTGGTATCATCAGTTGCCCCCAGCCCTTGGCCTAAGTTGGCTTTGGTAAGGGTTGAGCTAGCTTTATCCGAGCTAGACAAGCACGTAGCTGATCTTAGCTTGCACGTGCATCACGTCTTTTGACGGTTTTTGGCAATCATGACCTCCTCGATTCCCGTACACGTTTCAACTCCTGTCTCTCAAGCTTTAAATGCTCAAATGACTGCCCGAACCGCCTTTCTGATGTTCATCTTCTTCATTCGTTCTTTGGTTTCTTCTCCTCTTTACGATTTCAGATTCCTTTGTAACGGTGTTATTTCTGATTCCCCTCTTGAAGCTAAACCTTCTGTACTTGGTTCTAGAGTTCATAGTGCTTTCTCCCTTCGATTTGGCTCTGGACGTTTGTTCGTTGCTCTCTCCTAGCTAGGTATGCCTTCTTGCTCCTTTTCACCTTTTCTCGTTCTGGATCCCTCAAATTCGAGGTGGTTGTTGCGTTTCGGGGCTTATCGGTTCTTTTATTTTTAGAACTGCGACCTCTGTTTATCTCCCCTTCCCCATTTCATGGACTGGGGGTCTATTGTTAGAGTCCTTAGCGTTGGTAGTTACTGTGCTAACCCCACAGTTATTACAGAGTGTCTGACCAGTGTCCCCCTTCCTTATCGCCTCTACAATCTCTCTTTTTCTTGTCCCCTCATGTCCGCCTCTTCCAGAGCTGCTCGTTCCTCTACCTCTCCTCTAGGTGGCAGGTCTGCCGAGGAGGATGTCGAATTAGGGGAAGTGGATGAGGAGATTGACAATTTTCTCGGCGTTGATGCCCTTAACCCTAAAGCTGAAGCCGGAGAGTTCCCCTCGTCATCTGCATCTATGCCCCCTAAGCCTAGCAAAGGCAAGGGTAAGGTCAGTGGAGCTAGGCTCTCTGGTGGTTCGTCATATCTGGGAGCCGCCCTTAGGCAAGCCGAGCTCATAGGATCTAGTAAAGTTGACCCCCCATTGCTTAGGATTTTCAGTGCTCGTTATAGTTTTCCTCCTGGTGTCCAACCCTCGTGCCCTGACAGCTTTACCCCCTACGTTGCTGAAGTTCATAAAAAGGTCTGCTTCTTTGAGGCTGCCTTTAAAAATAGTCTTCGCTTCCCTTTGTACCCTTTCCTCAAGATCGTTTTACAGTACTTTAATGTGTGTCCTTCTCAACTTTCTCCTAATTTCTGGGGTGTCTTAGTGGGTTTCATGGTCATCTTCAAGGACCTAAAACTTGGGATTCCTTCTCTTCCCTTGTTATTGGACTTCTTCAATGTCAAGCTGACCTCTTCGGATGACTTCTTGTACACCACCAAGCGAACCAATGCCAAGCAGCTTATTTCTAATATTCCTACCTCCCACAAGCACTAGAAAGAATACTTCTTTTTCGTTGGGGGCACAAACTAGGAGTATGACCCTGCTGATAGGACGTACACCCTTGGTATCCCTAGGGCTTGGTCTTACCCTGAGAATTTGGGTGAGTCATTGCCTGAATCAATCGAGTTTTGTTATGAGAATTACAGGTTTCTAAATTTGCTCTACTTTTGTTACTTTCAGGTACCAGACTTGAGCTCTACACAGAGGACGAAGGGGTGAAGCCGAGACTATTAGAGTGTGCTCTAAGAAGATATTCCGAGCTCATCCAATTCTAGGTCCTAGTTGCGAGGGGACTTAGCCTTCCCGAGGTAACGGTAGAATCCCCTTCTCCAATCTCTGTTCTCAAGCCTGACGAAGTACTAGGTAATCTTCTCATTCCTTGAGTTTTTATTATCTCCCTTTCTTCTATCCTTGATTTGGTTAACTGTCATGGTTCAGACCTTTCAGGATCTTCCACCATGAAGCTGTCTTCTAAGAAGCTTGAAGCCAAGATTGCCAAGCTACAGAAAGGTGGAAAGAGCAACAAGAGAAAGGTCGAAGCCGGTTCTAGTGGTAGCCCTACCACCCGAGCTAAGGCTTAAAAATTAGGGGGACCTTCCTCCTCCCAAGCTTCGACTATTGACAGCCAGGTCCCATCCCCAAGCATCCAGCCAAATTCAGGGGATTCCTCTTCTCAACAACCTCAGCTCACTCCCCTTAAGCCTGATGAGCCAGGCGAAGCTTCTCCCACCTCGTCTGAGGCTGAGAGGGCTTGGGGGTTCATTTCTCAGGTTCAATCTGAGACGGTTTTGTTCAGCTGCTCTGGCAAGATCATTGAACCATCCTAGGTGAGGCCTTGGGCTGACCAGGGAAAAGGTGTCCAAATGGAGGGGCAAGAGGATTCTTTTTTCGAGAATGCTGAGCTGGCTGCTGGGGCTATGTCATCTATTATTTCTGATTATGATGTGAAGTGGGCTTGTTCTATGGTTCTTGAAGAATCCCTAGCCTCAGCTCTTCAAGGGGCTGCTACCGTAAGTTCTTGCACTTTCATGCTCCTACTTGGTTTACCATTGTATCTTTATGCTGATCCTTCTTGCTCTTCCACCTTTTATTTATTTATTGATTTATTTTTATTTTTTTTCTTTTAGCTTGCTCTTCATGTGAAAGGTTTGCTGAGTAGGATCTGGTCCTCTGAGAGTTTTGTCAAAGCTTTGAAGGCCTACGAGGTCAAGGTCAGCGACCTTTCTTTTGAGAATGAGGAACTCAGGGCTCAGGTGCAAGGTCTCCAAGATAAGGCAGATCAGCTAGCCTCTGATCTCCATGTCTCTAAGTCAGCTAAGTTCAAAGCTGAAGAGAAAGAGAAGAAGCCTCGAGATGAGCTGAGGATTCTAGGGGACGAGCTGAAACACAAGAATGAGTTCTAGTTCAAGGCTAATCAGGACGCCTTTGATGCCCGCTACTCTCTCAACACCTTGACGCAAGATCATGAAACCATCTGCGAGGTGAATAGGGCCCTTCATGAGGAACTCAAGGAGAAAAGCAATATGATTGTTGAGCTGGAGGACGATGCCACCACCCAATGGGCTTCTGGGTGGCTTGCTTTTAAACGCAAAGCATCCAAGACCTTCCCTAGCCTGAACTTCAATTTTCCTGTCCTAACTGAAGAGGAATTAGAAAAATCTGGCTCTGATGGCGAGGAAGACTCCTCAGCTCTTCCCACTGAAGGCACAAGCCAGGATGTGCCCGTTCAGCCAGTTATTCCCCAAGTTGCTTCCTTCTCTGCTGACCTTATAAAAGAGGCTCTTGCCCGAGATTCGCAAACAGATGGAGTGGAGGTTCCTGGAGCCAACATCTTAGAGAATCCAGCTCTTTCAACTTCTAGGATCTTGCCTACTGAGCTGCCGGACTCTGCTCCTTCTACTGAAGCTGCATCCACCGAATTACAGGACCTTCTGACCACTCCTCATTCAGAGACTTAGGAACTTCAGTTGCAATTTTTGTTTGTTAGAATGTACTTTATTTTAAAACTCTTGAGCTATTTGTTGGAGAAGTAATATGCTTCATTTAAATTTAAAATCTGCTTGATATACTTTAAAATCTGCTTGATATACTCCACTTGCCCCTTTGCTTTGAGGGGTGCTGAGCTCTCCTTGAAGCAAAAATTATTGTGTTGACAGAGTAGTCTGCTATGAGTTGTTGAAGCAAATGTTAAACATACTTTGCTGTGTTGAAAGCACTTGACTATTCTCAAGGATTTTTATTGTGACCTTGGTGTGTCTTTCTCGTCTAACCCTTAATGTGAATTTTCCTCCTCGTATGCTCCATGTGACTCCAACGTAAGGTCTCTACGTAATTTTCTCCTTTGACTTCGACAACTCTCTCCGCTGAGCTTACTCCTTTTGATCTCTGTATGTGCTTAGCTCTTTCCCCTCTTCTTGGAGGAAACCTTTAATTTTCTTGGGAGCAGTCTTCTTGACTTTGAAGAGCTTTGAGAATTTTAGCCTAGGGTTTTCCTGTGGGGGTCATGCCATGGAAGGTCTGATCTGACCTCGCCTTAGAGAGGTCTGACATTTTTCTCCTGAGAGGTGAGTTGAGCTGGCTGTCATAGGTCTGGAGGACACCTATAGAGGGGTTCACGCTGCTGCGTCTGTGGCCTTGGGCTTTTAGTTTACTCCACAAATTTGGAGCTACAGCTCACTGTACTGGACTTGTGTGAGTGTTAAACATGGTTGATGTGGATAAGGAGAATCAAGATCTTGATCCCTTTTGGAGGCAAGAGGTCTAACCGAGCTTCTTTAGTACTGGTAGAGGTGGTTGATTGACATTCCTTGTAGTGAGGAGATACTGAGGTCCGTCACAAGCCTGTTTTCGAGATCATTCCCTTTTTGGCTAGTATATCCAAAGGGTTCTGAGTCTGGTGACCTGGGGGGTTTTCTAGAGGTCTGTGTGTCCATCCGAGCTGCTTGGGAGGATGAGTCGAGGTCGAGATGTTCTGGGCCCTCTTGCTAGTCATGGGAATAAGGCCGAGGAAGATGGCGATGAGTGAGCACTGCTGTTTGCCTTCCCTTTCGTCCTGGACTACTTCCTCAGTCTTTTGTGAGATCTAATTGTTTGGAAATTCTCCACGTGTTGTTGACAGAATAATTTTTATCACCCCCTATTTTCCTAAACCATACTTGTCCTCATAAATTTGGAAAGTCTAAAGAATAGCCAAGGCTTTAAATTTGGCGTGGTTCTTAGGCCTCCTAAATTTGGCCAAAGCTTTAAACTTGGTTCCTTCCCTTTACTGCCTATAATTCCCGAAGATTTTCTTGAATCTTTCTCCTTCATTTGGTTCTTTGCCTGGGGCTTCTAATGGCTAATCCTGCTCTGTCTCTCTTTGCAGACCGCTCTTTTTCAAAATAGACTGAAAATTTCAATCTCGTTTCTTTGTTCCTTCTTCCCTTACTTCCTCGGACTTGGATGGGATCAAGAAGCGGTTCTTCCAAGAACTGGAATAGCCTCTCCGAGTTCCTACTCGAACCTCCTAAGTATCTTTCTAGGGGTGAGGTCTATTTTTTTGAGGATGCCTTCGAGATGGGCCTTCGTCTCCCTATTCATCCCTCTGTCGGGTGTATCTTGGCGTATTATGGTCTGCCCCCTTCTCGTTTATCTCCTCGAGGGTGGGCTGTGCTTATTAGCATCTTTTTGTTCTGGTGCCTCCAAGGTAATGACCAGTTTCCCACAGCTGCTGAGTTCTTGTACTTTCATTGTCTTGAGGACGACGAAGTTCCCTGTTTCAGTGGTTTTAGATGGAGGTACTTCTCCGAACGCCAGCTGGTGCTTGACATTCTTACTCCATCTTAAGGGTGGCTCAGCCACTTTTTCTTTACTTCTGGGGATTCTTGGAGGTCTGTTGAGGACCGTCGACGAGGAAACAAGTCCCTCGTTCTTGGAGGAAATTTGATCGCATAAGTGAGGGCATCGATGATTTTTTAAGTCGTTCCTTTTTCTTCTTTAACGTCCTGTTCTGACCTTGGTTTTCCTGTGCAGTCGTGCCTGACCCAGATTTGCCAAAGACCTTTAAGATTGAGCAAGTGACGCAATCTGCCCCTATGTCCTTCTCAGAATTGATGGCGTCTGGTAATCTTTTCTTGTTCAATGCAGTGGCAGCATCTATTGATTTCCACTTCGAATGTAGCTCGCCAGATCTTTCTCCCTTAGAGCCTAAGGAGGATGAGGAGGTGGGACCGTCTTCCAAAAGGTGCAAACTGTGTGAGCCTCCTCCATCCCCTGATTCTTCTCTCAGCGTGATTTTTCTTTCTTCGGTCGGGGCCAAGCTTCTCAATGCACTTTCAAAGGCAAAGAAGGAGAGGGAGGAATTGAGGGAAGGGAATGCCCATCTGAAAGAGGAAGTGGTTGAATTGAAGAAGCGCTTGGGGGAGAACTAGTAGTTCTGTTTGGGAGTTTCAAATGCCTTCTTTGAGCAACTTTGTTTTTGCTAGTTATTTTAGCCCTTTGATGTAATCTGAACAACTTTTCCTTCTTTGTTGCTGGACTGTTGGATATCACATGGCATAGTCTACCTTTTTTTTTCTATGGTACGTTTTGATTGGCTGAGCTCTTTCTCCGAACTACCTAGTTCATGGTTAACTACCGAGTTTTTCCTAAGTATTTCATCGTGAATAGTTCATGGAGCTCTTCGCTATTAATAAATTGGAGAGTTTATCATGGGCTTCTGGGCTCTTTATGAGCTATGGAGCCCTTTTTTAACTTATAAACGAGAGTTTATCATGAGCTACTGGGCTCTTTCTGAGCTATGGAGCTCTTCCTTTATCTACAAACGTGAATTTATCACGAGCTACTGGGCTCTTTCTGAGCTATGGAGCTATTTTTTTATTTATAAACGAGAGTTAATCATGAGCTACTGGGCTCTTTCGGCGAACTCATGGGTTCATGCCGAGCTTCATGGCTCTTTTTATGAACTTGTGCGTTCTGACTGAGCCGCTTGGCTCTTTTTGTGAACTGATGAGCTTAAGAGCTCATCGTGAGCTGTATAGCTCATCTTTTAGTTATTTAGCTACTTCAGGGAATCATATATGACGGGTGGGGAATCATACTTGTCTCATACTTATCTGAATCAAAAACTTGCTACTTTATTAGAAATGATTCTATTACAAGGAGTACTTACTGAAAAAACTTTTTGAGATGCTCTGTATTCCAGGAATGAGGTAGGATTTTCCCTCCTTCAGTCTGTAACTCATAGTTTTCAGGTCTTATTACCTTGGATACAATGAAGGGACCCTCCCAATTTGGACCTAGCTTTCCATTGGAGGGGTCCTTTCTGGTAAGTAGGAGTTTCCTAAGCACCAAATCTCCCATCATGAAGCTTCTGTGTTTAACTCTTTTGTTATAATACCTTGCGGTTTTTCTCTGGTAATCCTGGATGCGATGCGGAGCTCTATCTCTCCTTTCATCTAAGAGATCGAGGTTCAGCAGAAGTGACTCATCGTTGTGCTTTGGATCTGTGAGCTCGGTCCTTGGAGATGGGATACCGATTTCTATTGGGGACACTGCTTCTATTCCATAAGCCAAAGCGAACGGTGTTTCCTGGGTTGCCGACCTCGCATTTGTTCTATAGGCCCATAACACCTCTAGAACTTGCTCCACCCATTTTCGCTTCAAAACTTCGAGCTTGGTTTTCAGTGCTGCTTTGATGATCCTGATGGTTACCTCTGCTTGCCCATTGGATTGTGGATGAGCTGGTGCTGAAAAGTAGTTTTTTATTTCTAGCTCAACGCAGAATCTTCTGAACTTCGGGTTGTCGAATTGTTTCCTATTGTTTGAGACTATTGCCTTGGGAATCCCAAATCTACAAATTATCGACTTCCATGTGAAGTTCTGAACTTTTTGCTCCGTGATCATAGCCAAAGGTTCCACCTCTGCCCATTTAGTGAAATAGTCCACTCCAACAATGGCGAATTTGCACTGTCCCACTCCGATTGGGAGGGGCCCGAGTATGTCCAAATCCCAATGCTGAAATGGCTAAGGACTAACTACCGAGGTCAGGAGCTCTGGTGGGCAATGGGAAAGATTGGCGTTTATCTGGCAGACCACGCATTTCTTGACTAATTCCGTGGCATCCTTGAGCATTGTGGGCCAGTAGTACCCCTGCCTAAATACTTTTCTTGCCAAGGCCCGCGCTCCAATGTGGTTGCCGCAAACTTCCTCATGAATCTCTCTGAGAATGTGACTTGATCCGAAATGTGTACACCCAAGTGCAGGCGGTCAAGTTGTAGTAATAATCCGGTTTGAGTCCGGAGTCGAAGCCACAGGGAATATGTTGTGGTGTTTTCAAAGTAAGCTATGATAGAGACCGATTGCTTGTATCCTTTTTGAATTTTGTGAGAAGTGGATGGTTTCTTGAATAGAATAATAAATTCTTTTCAAGAGATTTTCTAGACAAAATATACGATTTCAATTAAATTCACTCTTTTAGTTCGAGGATCAGAATGTGTAATGAGTCATTCGGCGTATTACACTTGTGCTTTAATAGCTCAACTAACTCCCGTGTCAACAGTGGGTTAATTGGAAGATAAGGATAGACTGGGTTAAAGCTCCATCCTTTTCATGAAGTGCAATGGTGGTGGGAATTGAGGGGTTTATCTCGAAGTTCTTTCCTGGAGTATTTGTCTCACACAATGAATCTTTCTAGAAGGAGTCATCCATTTACCATAGAAAAGATCCCTTGGGTATACAAAATACTAGCCGGGATTCTTTGTTTTGAATCAATGAATCTTTCTAGAAGGAGTCATCCATTTACCATAGAAATACCCATTGATTGTACAAAGAATGAGTTAGGGTATTTGCCTTAAACCAATGGATCTTTCTATGTAGGAGTTATCCGGATCATAGAAGTATCCTTTGGTTGTGCAAATTACCCTAACTTTGCTTAACTCATCCCATTTCCCACCAAGCAAGAAAATAAAGCCTTGAAGTGTGAAAGTAATACACAAGTATAATATCCGGATGGTCATTACATATTCTTCACCTCTCCCTAAAGAGTGAATGAGGACTAATCACTCTTCATGGCTTGGGTCAAGCTAAAAAAGTGAATAGTACTCATCCCTCCAAGTAGAGGAATTACAAAGTTAATCTTCAACGAAGAATGAGTGAATCACGTTCCACCCTTCTTGACTTTGGGAAAAGCTCTAGAAAGGTGGAAGAGTTTCACTCCTCTATGAAGAAGATGCTCAAGCAATGGAAGTGAAAGTAAAAGAAAGCTAATTCTTCAACAAAGACCGAGTGAATCACGTTCCACCCTTCTTGGCTTTTGGAAAGCCCTAGAAAAGTGGAAGAGTTTCACCCTTCTAAGAAGAAGATGGGCTCAAATAATGAAGGTGTAGGACTTAATTGAAAGCAAGAAAGTAGGAGCATCAATATAAAGACAAGAACATAAAGTGCATGAATTTAACAATACAAGTAGGGAATTAAACTTCCCAACTATAATAAAAATGAAGACAAGTAGGGAATTAAACTTCCCAACTGAAATAAATACTTGAAATGAAAGAGTTGGAATGTAAAGACTTGAATTAAAGGAACTAAAAAGTAAATACTTGAATGAAATACTAAAAATACATGAAGAAAACTAAATATTCTTCAAGAGGAGAGCTCTTGATCTCTCCCCAAAAGTTCTTCTTTTAGGCTCCCAAAAAGGGGAGTATATATAGGCAGGGAAGAGCAAGGGAGGGGTGAAAGAACAGTGCTGGACGAGTCAAAGGGAAAATCTGAAGTTCAGACAAAGAATCAGGAAATCTGCAGTCTGCCCATGGAAACCGTTCGAACGGTCCCTTCCGTTCGAACGTGAAGGCTATTTTGCCTGGGTGTCTGTGTTGATTTTCAGGCTTCACGTGGGTTGGAGTCCTTTGTAGGGCCATTCATTCACCTACTCCCTGCAGCTATCAGAGTCTTTAGCACTCCAGACTTGGTTGCACATGGCACCCATGTGCCTGGGGGTCTTCCTTAGGGCTTGGGAGTCTGCACACGCGAAGTCTTCCAATCAGCCTGATTGTGTCAGCATTTCCAGTGTCGTTCGAACGTGATGATGCGTTCGAACGGGGTGATGCGTTCGAACGAGGCTTGGTGTTTGAACGTTAGGCTATAATCTTCAAGATCTGCACACTTCTTTGCCTCGTCTTCCTGGTTCAGAGGGAACGTTCGAACGTTGGTCACCGTTCAAACGTTCTTGTAGTCCTTGAATTTTTTTCTTTCTTGATCAAATGCTGCAGTTACACTTAAATGTTGTATTTATTGTCCTTGAACCTTTTCTCACTTTAGCACATGAAACATCATCATTTGAACTCCATCAAAGTATAATTAGTCCAGACAAAGCACAATAATATGTTATAATTGAAGGCCAATCACACTCCCCAACCTGGATATAGCTAGTCCCTAGTAATACAACAATAAAAGAATCTATTTTGAATACCTTTTTTGTAGGTTATTCGGTTGCATTTAGCTTATGCAACAAGCCGTTAAACCCCTAGGTTTACTCTAGTGGACGAGTGATGTCTCGTGAGGATTTTCAGTGAAGCTACCCACAAACTTCAGTAGGACAGATGTGCAGGTAAAATTATTGATGCAAGTGACTCCCCATCATGATTATTGAGACACCCATCCCTCAATCTTGACTTATCCGCCATATTTCTTTTCTAATGGTATTAATTCTATGCAAAAATTAGCACTTGTCACATCAGCATTTGCAATTTCCTTAGGAATGGGATGATCATTCTCAAAACAAGAGTTGATAAATAACGAACATTCCGCTAATCAGTCACCATTGATAGTTTTGATTTCACAAATCTCTCTTAGGCATGCCCTCAACAAAGAGATCGCTCCGGTTATAGTGACTTATTTCTCACAGGGCATGTAGTCCGAAGATGGCCAATCAGAAGACTATATGCGTGATAAATGAAGCTTTTTGGAATCAAATTAATCATATGTTGGCATAATCTCATGAAAGAATATTGATGCAAATAAAGTAATACAATAACATACCCCACTCTTAGTCGGAGATATACATATGCAACGAACTTGAGATCTCCTAGGACTTTTAGTAGGTTGTAATAGGGCCAGAGGTTAGTGGCTAACGAAATGACGTCAATGGAGTTCAAAAAACTATCTTTTTTTATGCATTTTAGCATACCTCTGTTCGTCTTTTCGACATTTTGCCTGGGCATGTGACTTCGTTCTTTCATTTTCTCATTTTTCACTTTCTTTGCAAGTCCCTGTCTTTCGGTTTCTTTCCCTTTTTTGTGGGTTGTTTTCACCGATTTTCTTTTCTTTCTTGGAATTGTAGCCACCATTGCCCTTTCTAATTTTCTCACATATCTGTATCATTTTGCTAAAAAAGAGGATGTAAGAAAATTAGATAACAAGATATGTCAAGTATGTTTTCTTGTGCCTTGGTCATTTTTCTGGCTTTTTCAAAGAGAACCTATTCTTGTAAGGCTCAATCATGGCTGACGAAGGTTATTGTTCTGTGAACGAATAAGTTGAGGCTCAAAGTTGATCCAAAGATGGCCTAAGGTCCTTTCTCAAGTAGGTGCATATGTATGTGTATGCAAACATTTCCTGTGAGTTATGAAAACAGATCACTTTAGTTGCATCAAACAAAGCAAAGTTAATGAGATCATTGAAGGATGGAACGTGAAATATCCTCTCTTTGAGTAATCGTTAGTATTCTCTCAAAAGCATCGGAGGGTTCGAAACTTACCATGGTTTCTCTGTCATCTCCACTGGTTATGTTGAGTGTTTTGAGGAATATTGGTTATTTACAAACTCTAATTTCGAGTTTGATCACCTTTGCTCCTTCCAAAAATAACAAACATTACTGCACATTTGATAATTTAAGTATAGAGAAAACACCATCTATCAAGAAATGTAGTTCAAAGTTGGGATTGCCCAGATAGGTGTCAAAATGATCATGCAAGTTAGACATTCTGACATAATTGAACATCCATATCTGCTTCTAAATTTATTAACTCACAATATTATACTACTTATGCTTTAAACATAATAACAGTGATAAATCAAACCATGCATTCCATAAAATAGAATCATTCACATCATTAGCATTAATAGTTCAATTCATCCAAAATATCCAACAAACTAAACAACAAAAGGAAGTAACCATTCACAAAAACAAACACATTCTTCATGGTTGCAGAAAAATCACCACACAAAGACAATCAAAAGAAAGGACTCTGTCTCATGCATCGCCGTCGTCAGCTTGAGCTCTCCTAGAAGCACCACCAGCACGACTCCGTAAGTAGCCAAGAATCTCTTTCTGCTGCTGGAGAATCTTGGCTTGATCAGCCCTGATATCCATCATGATCTCTCGAAGAGATCTGTGGGTGCTGGTACTGGGGCCAGATGCCTCAGTCTGTACTTCTTGTTCCTCCAGCTCTTTGTTAATGTCTATCTCCTCTCGGCGATCAAGCTCCTCCTGCACCTCATCAACCCCCTGAGTGGGTGGCTCCTCATATCTAACCATGGCGGTGCCACTATGTCCTCGGCTGCGCTTAAAAGATCCATTGTTGAGCGCCCCCATTGGTTTCTCTTGACTGTGCATAAGTCTTTTAGAAACTTGGCGTATGATGGGACTTGTTGAATTGCTTCGAGAAGTGGAATGTTGATTTTTACTTGCTTGAAAAGCTTGTAAATTTCATCTTGATTATTCATCTTCTGTTTGGATTTTAGTCTATGAGGGAAAGGAACAGGAATGGAACATGAGGGTTCTACTTCCTTTGATGGTTCTGGCTCTCTTTCATTCATGGGTCCTTTTTCAATCACAAGGTCAGGCTGAATTAGTTCAGGCTCAACTGGTGAGTCAATTTGGATTGACTCAGATCTTGGCTTTGGAATTAGCATGTCTCCTATGGTTTTGTCAATCACCTTACCACTTCTTAGTGTAGTGACAGTTTGAGCTTGATCTTGTGGGGATTTTGGTTGGGCAGGGAATTTGCCCTTCTCATGAGTAACCATGGATTGAGTCAACTTTTGAATGTGACTCTTGAGATCTTCGAAGGATTGAGTGGTTTGTGTTTTGAAATCAGTGAAAGATTGAGTGGACTGGACATTGAAGTTCATTTGGGTTTGCATGAACTGATTCAATGTATCCTCAAGGTTTCTCTTGTGTGGTGGTTGGTATGGTTGATATGCAGGAGACCCTTGAGGTGGTGGTTGCGAATTTTGAGGTTGATTCATGGGAATTGGTTGTGTGTTCCTCCAACTGAAATTCGGGTGATTTCGCCACCCTGGATTGTATGTTTCAGAGTATGGGTTGGAGTAAGGCTTGTTGAAATTGGAGACTGCATTGGTTTGCTCCAACAAGACTTCTTTGAACGCAGGGATAGTAGGACAATCCCCAGTAGGATGTCTTATCAATGCACAGATCCCACATGCTTGTTCTGTGGGAGGGATGATATCTATCTGATGAATTTTTTTCATCTCTAAAGCTTCCAGCTTTCGAGATAAAATGGACATTTTTGCTCTCAAGTCATCATCTTCTCTCAAGACATACTTTCCCCCTTGGGAAGTGGATGGTTTGGATTCAACACTGGTAGGAGCAGCTGAGTCCCATATTTGAGAACTATCAGATATGGTGTCGAAAAAATTGAATGCTTCCTCTGGACTTTTACTCATGAATTCTCCTTGTGCCATCATTTCAACAAATTGACGTAATCTAGTTGGCAAGGAGTCATAGAAAAATCCCACCAAGGTCCAATTTTCAAATGAGTGATGAGGGCAGGCTTGGAGCAGATCTTTGAATCTCTCTCAACTTTGATAAAACGTTTCTCCTTCTTTGACTGAAAAATTCATGATTTGCCTTTAGAGTGTATTGGTCCTATGTAAGGGGAAAATTTTTCTAAAAAATTCATTTTGGAAGGCTTGCCAGTTAGGCATGGAAAAAGCTTTTAAAGAATTTAGCCATTGTTTAGCTTTATCCTTTACAGAAAAAGGAAAAAGTTTCATTTTGGCTAGTTCAGAATTATCTTGGAATGTTCCGCACACTTCCTCAAAATCTTTCATATACAAGTATGAATTCTCTGCCTTTAATCCATGAAATTCAGGTAGTAATTGAGCTGTCCCCGGCTTTACAGTAAAGGGGGGCATTTGGAGGAAATACAAAACATGAGGGTACACTATTTCTTGTGGGATTCAAGTAATCCCTCAAAGTTCGAGTGTTAGGTACTTCTTCCTCTCGTGGAGGCACGTCTCCATTTCTATCAACATTTGCCATGTTACTCTCACACGAGTCTGCTATTGATTTAGGTGAATTTGATTCAGATTGGTTCACAGACCCAGAAGATTCTTCTGGCAAATTGTTATGATTAGGAGTGTCCTCAGACATAAAATAAAGTAAAAAGAAACAAATTATTTACAGCTACCAAGAATATATACAGAAAAGAAAAGTCTTACCACTTTTTACCTTTTCAACACCTTTACCAAATAGTTCCCCGGCAACGGCGCCAAAAACTTGACTTGATCCGAAATGTGTACACCCAAGTGCAGGCGGTCAAGTAGTAGTAATAATCCGGTTTGAGTCCGGAGTCGAATCCACAGGGAATATGGTGTTTAGTGTTTCAAGGTGAACAGTAATGAAGACCGATCAATCGTAACCTTTTTGAGCTTTGTGAGAAATGGATGGTTTCTTAAACAGAATATTAAATTCTTTTTAAGAGAGTTTTTCTAGACAAAATATAAGATTCAAATAAAATTAAAGTCACTCTTTAGTTCGAGGATCAGAATATATAATGAGTCATTCGGCGTATTACACTTGTGCATTTATAACTTAATTAACTCCCGTGTCAACAGTGGGTTAATTAGAAGATAAGGATAGACTGGGTTTAAGCTCCATCCTTTTCATGAAGTGCAATGGTGGTGGGAAATGAGGGTTTTATCTCGAAGTTCTTTCCTGGAGTATTTGTCTCACACAATGGATCTTTCTATAAGGAGTCATCCATTTACCATAGAAAAGATCCCTTGGTGATACAGAATACTAGCAGGGATTCTTTGCTTTGAATCAATGGATCTTTCTTGAAGGAGTCATCCATTTACCATAGAAATACCCATTGATTGCATAAAGAATGAGCTAGGGTATTTGCCTTAAACCAACGGATCTTTCTATGTAGGAGTTATCCGGATCATAGAAATGTCCTTTGGTTGTGCAAATTATCCTAACTTTACTTAACTCATCTCATTTCCCACTAAGCAAGTAAATAAAGCCTTGAAGTGTGAAAGTAATACACAAGTAAAATATCCGGATGGTCATTACATAGTCTTCACCTCTCCCTAAAGAGTAAATGAGGACTACTCACTCTTCATGGCTTGGGTCAAGCTAGAAAAGTGAATGGTACTCATTCCTCCAAGTAGAGGAACTCTGAAGTTAATCTTCAACGAAGAACGAGTGAATCGCGTTCCACCTTTCTTGGCTTGGTAAAGCCCTAGAAAAGTGGAAGAGTTTCACTCCTCTAAGAAGAAGATGCTCAAGCAATGGAAGTGAAAGAAAGTAAAAGAAAGCAAGAAAGTAAAAACATTAATGTAAAGACAAGAAGTAAATTAAGAACATAAAGAACACAAAAGTAGGGAATTTATCTTCCCAACTATAATAAAGATGAAGACAAGTAGGGAATTAAACTTCC
>CM042190.1:441839-523863 GCA_023539305.1 Ilex asprella | reverse complement strand
CTATAATAAAGATGAAGACAAGTAGGGAATTAAACTTCCCAACTATACTAAAGACTTGAAGTAATTAAAAGGAGCAATAATGTAAAAGACTTGAATTTAAGAACTAGAATGTAAAACTTGAATTAAAATGAATACAGAACTAGGTATTCTTCAAGAGGAGAGCTCTTGATTTCTCTCTAAACACTTATGTCAAGCAAAAAACTTATCTCCTTACAAGCCACAAAAGGGGTGGTATTTATAGGCAAAGCCTTTACAAACCCCAAGGGATAACATTTACAAACCCCAAAAATACCATTCACAAGCCCAAGGGATGACATTCACAAGCTTCCAAATGTAGTCATTCACAATCTGCCAAAAGTTGTCATTCACAAGCTTCCAAAAGTTGTCATTCCACAAGCTTCCAAAAGTTGTCATTCCATAAGCTTCCAAAAGATTACATTTGGATTACTTTAATCTCTTTTTGTTTAAGGCTTTAATAATAGTCATCTTAGAATTCACAATTGGCTCCCCGGTAGTTTGTAGCTTTGACGCATAAAACCCTTAAAATAACAACAATTAATGCATTATCCCTAATTCACACACTAACCGTAATAGGTTAATTTTGATTAGTTTAACTTTGTTTAACTAACACAATTGACCTATTCACTTAATTAAATCATGCATTAATCAAGATTAATCAGATATCAAGAATGAATGATTATATAGCATACATCTAAGGTTTAGAGTATAAAAAGTACATATGTATTAACCCTAGCCTCAATGTAAGAGAAAGAGAAGAAATCCTCTACCTTGGTGTTCTTAAAGAACTTGAGCTTTGATCCAAATCCAATGTGAAACTCTCCTTTGATCTTGTGTTTTTCTCTTTCTTTCCTTTTCTCTAAGGCTTCCTAGGGTTAGAAGTGTTAAAATGGGGCTTTGGGAGGCGGCCTTAAGTATTTATAGTGGAAAAGATGGTCCACATATCGGGAATCTGGAATCCAGACTTTTAAGTCACTTTCGAAAGTCATTTGGCGTTCGAACGTTAATAGTACAAATTATTGACTAACGTTCGAACGTTACTTGGAACTTCGAACGTTGGTTGCTTCCAGTACTTTAACATTTCCATCAGAGATCCGTATGTCACATTCGAACGTCATTTGGCGTTCGAATGTCACTAGTGAAATTGCCTGTTTCACGTTCGAATGTCAGTGGACGTTCGAACGTTATTTCAGTTTCTGCAGAAACTTAAAGTGAAGTTTTGGCCTGTTTAGAGGTCAATTTGAAAAATTTTCATGAAATACTATTTTGTAGCCTTGGAAGTCTACTATCTACTGTAAAAATTTCATATCAAAATTATGTCAAAATAAAAAGTTATCATCTAAACACTAGGGCTGGGTCAGAACTCCTTCCTACTCAATTTTTCTCTAAAGTGTGCTTTCATTCCGGAATACCTCCAAACTTATACAACATACCCTTTTACCTCAAATAACATTTTTATTTCTACTCTTAATATCTACATGGTTCATGCATACCTCATTACATATATTAGCATATCAAAATATAGTCATGTTAATATATATATATATATATATATATATATATATAACAATAAGAATATGAGGGTTTACAAATACCTCCCAGTAAAACATGACACACAAAAGTCTTCTTGTGCTTGGGAACCATTTTTGTTCATTCACACATTTCATTTTTCACCTTTCTCTTGCCCTTTCTTTTGACATCATTCCAAGGGAGGGTGACACCCCTCATTTTCACACATATCATACATACATTGAGGGAAGATGTTGAGAGGTTAGGAATGACAAGGAAATATATCAAGCGCCCTTTTACAAACACCACAACCCAAAACACCCAAGTAAATTAGTGTACTGATTTTATCAATTTGTTAATTAACACTCAATCTCACATAGAGATCCCAACTAAGGCAACCTAAACCCAATCAAACAACTATATGTGATATTTAGATTCAAACAATCAATTCATCAAACATATATTGCTTGTGTATGCGTCAAATGTATATGTAAAGTCAATAATTACACAAGTGATTTGTTAATGCGGAAATCCCTTCTCAGAAAAAACCACGAGTAACCTTCTCGGTTCACTGAAGGCTAATCTATTACTCTCAAAGTCAATCTACAAGTACTTGAGTCTTATACCTCATCCAATACCATGGATAGATGCTCCTTTCCATCGTAGATCTCTTTACCGAAAGTCCTTCTTCGATGTCTTGTGCAACTTTACTTCAACTCCCCACCGCACGATTCGTTTAGGCCTTGAGTAATCATGGACATGCTAATGATTTCTGATATGCACACACCAATGGGTTTGTCAAACCATCAAGATCTTCAACTCTAATTTGTGAGGTTGCGTAGAATCTCTAGTAGTAGCCTTGGATCTTAGGGATCTAAGTTAGTGGTGGAAGTTCTCAAGGTAGAAAGTAGTTTTTCTCTCTTAGAAATCTTTCAAGAGACTTATCCTAATCGTGGGAAAGGTTTCCCAATTTCTAGGTCCAAAATAAGGGCAATCTTGGTCAACAAGAAAACTTAGATTCGTGAATGACTGCCCAATTGGTGGGAGGGCAGTCATAGAGCGGTGTCACTGGAATGAAAAAAAATGTTCCAATCCTAACTGGGAGAGCAGACCGCTCAAGTAACCATGAGACTGCATGAAGCTGCATATAGAGGTTGCATGACATTGCTTTGACGCTTGATCTCCTCCCTTTAATGATGATTTTGGATCTTGAAATTGATAGTACCGTAACCATGGAATAGGTTGATATTTTACAATGACTCCACGAAATTATCCAATTACAAATATGATCGAATAATCTCTCCCTTTGGCAATTTCATGATAAAACACACAAGTTAGAAATTAAGATTCCAACTCAAAACCATTGAACAAAAGAATTGTAAACTAATCTCAACTCTCATGCATACATCCTAAATCTCTATCTAGTACAAGGATCTACTTCTTTTGATGAAGTTTGAAGATTGTAGTCCTACATATCACCACTCAAACCAAAACCTCGTGAAAAGTATCACATGTTATAGGAATACATAACATAATTTCAGGTTAAGAAAGTAGCAACATAAGCATAGGGCATAAGAATATATGCATCATGAAAGTGCAAATAAGTCATATGTTAGAAACTAACTTGCCCAATATGCTTGAGAACCTATTAATTTATCAATACGAAACACATCAAGTTCTCCCGCTTAGTTGGTGTTAACAAATAAAATAACAAGTGTAAAATAAACAAAAAAATTAAGTGACTTCATGCCAAGTTGTGTATGTATTTCCCTTAAGTATGCTAACAAACTCCCCTTACTCTATTCACATAAGGCTAATCCAAGCAGTCCATGAGAATTCCTCCTGAATCCTCTTAAATATACACAAATATTTTTCTCTTTTTTGCCACAAAGTGCCAAACCAATGACAACCCATAACAATCATGGTACATAATCAAGTCATCCCAAAATATTCTTTCCTTATTCGTTACAAATGTCAATCCAATGGCGACTCATAACAAACATAACATAGAATTATGGTATAACAAGAGGGTATCAATACAATCCAACTAGCAATAACACGCATAAGGATACAGAAAAAGAAAAACAAATAATATAACTCCACAAGTCTCGAATGATAAACATATCAAAGAAAATGACGAGAAGTATGTCACAATAAGAAAATAAAACCAAACAAAAATAGAGCACTTAGCCAAGGACAATGATCAAATAGAAAAAGCTCTCAAGCTCCAATACCATCCTAGATCTAAGCCTAAAAAAGAACTGCTTTTATAGTTGTATCATCTTCGTTGTTATCATAATGGAGAACTTTAAGCCATTAATCCTAGCCTTTGTATATGCCTTCTAGCACAATATGTGATCGATAGGGTTATGAGGGATTTTGGCTCATAATAGAAGAAAGGGGCACTTGAAACTAAATTCTATAGTCCTATCACCTATTCTTCAGGGACATTGCTCGAGCCATGTCATAGGCCGCTCGAGCGGTCCTTAAATCTTATTTGTCCAATTTATAGATCAACTTTTCAGCTCACCAACAGACTACTACAACTCATTATTTACTCCTATTAACACAATGAGCCTCAAATTACATGCATGTGTGTATATATAACCTAAATGCAACTATATGCACATGCATGGATTAAAATGGATGCAAAAGTAACGCAATGCTCAAATTCAACTTTAAAATGCACAAAGTCATTAATAATGAAAATCACATATGTTCAAAATGTAGCAGCTCTATCCAAATTTCATCATCTCATTACATTACTCAAAGGCATATTAAATAATGTTTGAACTCAATTTCATGCATTCTAGAGCAGTCTCCCTTCTCTTAGGTTGATTTCACTCACACCTATTCAAACTTTGTTCACATTGATCAATTTATATGTAACGTATGTGAAACCAAACTCTAACACCAATAAGATTCTATCTAGGTCAAATCATTAATAAAGCTCTCCATGAAATTCTAATGCCTCATCTAAGTGACTACATTGTTGGTTATTGAGTGTCCTAATCAATTTTGTTTTAGACAACTTCCCCTATCTTTTATCACATGCACTCATTATGCCCTCAATTAGCATGATTGTGAATTATTTACTTTACATGGTACGATTCTAAATGTGTTTAGCTTTAGCTTTTTGAGCTTTACATTTGAGTAATGACATTAAACATATAATACTCTCAACAATTCAAAGTGAAATAGACACTAGCCATTTCTTTTTATGCATCACCTTTTAATTGGCCTCAGTGACCTTTTTCTCACATTTGGATCATAGACACTAGCCATTTCTTTTTATGCATCACCTTTTAATTGGCCTCAGTGACCTTTTTCTCACATTTGGATCTATGGCATCTTTTAAGAGATTGTGATTTTACTAAAATTTAGCTATGTTTCCACCTATCACCAACACTTAGAGTCATGTAAGGTCATTAATTATTCAAACTAGCAAGACTTCTAAGTATGAAGGTGAATGGTTGGGCATGCACTTAGTTTTATGAATTTTCTCAAGACTTCCACCACCCAAGCACGCAAGGGTGACATAAACTTTGGTTTAAGGATCAAGCTATAGGACTTATAACCACTAAGTTCTTTATCCCCTAATATAACTAATAGTAATGCACTTTTCAACTTTAACTTAAGAATGGAAAAGCTATGACCCGAATCACAAAGTGATTTACCATGATCTTTTCAATTTTTTTGAATTTTTCACAAATAAACTAAAAATAGAAAATATGCACAAAATGCACAAAATGAAAAAATAAAGGAAAAACAAATCATTTACCAATAAATCCTGAAAGTATGCCCAACTAAGCATCAAAAATATTTTTGGTTTTTTATATACCAAAAGCCAATTAAATAAATACAACAAAAAAAATTATCTACAATGCATGAACCTAGGATATAAGATGTAATGCATGACTATGCACCCATGTCCATATTCTCACCTCACCTACCTTTTAGGTGACTCAACCTCCTTGGTAGATCTTAGGACTTTCAAATTAGCTTCTCAAGGTCCTCACATCTCACCCACACTTGTTTTTCCTTAATATCTATTGTGTTAGCTCGGGAAGTAGGTGAAGGTCTCTTTCTTTTAATTTCACCTTTTGATGTTTCTCTCGGAGGAGAAGAGTGTGAGCCTATTAAAAGCATGGACTCTTCCTCATCTTCTTAGGAGGAAGTATCCTCACTCGTCAACTCAAACTCACTTTCTCTCTTTTTTACGAGAAAATCATTTTTCTTTCGATTAGGACATTCGCAAGCCATGTGTCCAAACCTTTGACACTTATAGCATTTATGTCCTTGCCCATTTTTTCTTTTATTCCTTATTTTCTCCTCCGTCTCTTAGAGATTTAGGTCTAATTGTCTTGCCTTTTGACACTAAGGACTCAACTCCTCTAGCCTTGATAATTCCTAAACTTTAAGTTCGAATGGCTAGGTCCTTTTTTCCCAAATATGGTGACTTGTATTTATCTCCATTTTCTCGTATTAAGTTTAATATCATACTCCTCATTTTGTTGGGCAGTTGGAGATTCATCTCAAAAGTCAAAATTGACCCAACTAAGTCTTCTAT
This sequence comes from Ilex asprella, assembly GCA_023539305.1. Classification (NCBI taxonomy): domain Eukaryota; kingdom Viridiplantae; phylum Streptophyta; class Magnoliopsida; order Aquifoliales; family Aquifoliaceae; genus Ilex; species Ilex asprella. The sequence goes on along the minus strand of CM042190.1, from coordinate 517,766 downwards.
TAACACCATCTCCAAATTGACTCTAGTTTCTATGGTCGTCACCTTAGTATGAAACCTTTCCAGTAAATATATCAATTTTTTTCATTTAATCATGGAGTCATCATACTTGGTACCCAATGCAAAGGATGAATTTACAATATATCACAATCTAGCATAGAAATCGCTAAAATTTTCATCCTCTCGCATCCTGAAAGTCTCAAACTGAGACTTTTAGAGACGAGACATCTTCACTAAAGGTGTTCCTTTGTGACAACTTGTAAGATGTCTCATGCCTTTTTTGGAAGTCTCATAATTGGAGATCCTTCGGAACTCATCAAGTTTCATAACATTGAATATTGTATTCAAGCCTTTTGAGTTCCACCCTACAGATTTGTACTCCATTTTAGACCAAGTCTTTAGGGATTTTAGTTCAGCAAAGGATTCACCACCTTCAATTGGTTTGGTGGCCATCGGAGGGTTCCAACCCTCTAGCACACAAAACCAAACACACTCATTAATCGATTTTATAAATGCCCTCATTCAAGCTTTCCAATATGCATAGTTTATACCATCAAAGAGTGGCGGCCGTGTTATTGGACCTCCTTCTTTTTGAGACTCTATTAATAACCTATAAAACCCAAGAAATTTTAAATTTTTCTGAAAATGGCAAAATGGTCATTTTGCCCCTATAATGTGTATTTAAAATACTCATGTTCTAGACCATGGATGAGAAAACGGAGTTCGTCGCTGGACTCGTATCGCGAAATCTAGTCACCTTGTCAAATTTTATCGAATTCTGAGATAGTCAAATATTTTGTACGTCGTTCAAGGCAACTAGGTGGCAAATGATCCCACAAAGGTCTCCAAATATAATTATCTTAAAATTTAAGTATAATTGGATTAAAGTATCAACAACATTAATTTGGGCTAAACACGAAATATAATAAATTGTTTCGGGGTAAAATCAAACCCGAATAAGCGGGGGACACTTGGCACGATCTGGGCCAAGGCTCAGAAAATATAAATAGGGCCTTAAATGGCATATTTTAGCAAAAATATCCCATTCTTCAGCTCATTTCAGCCACCCAAGAGAAAGAAGATAGTTCTTTACCCTTCTTCTTCAATTTTCCCAGAGTTTCGTTGCTTGGATTCTGTCGAGCCAAGAGGGAAAATCGATCTCCATCATGAGGGCTACGTCTACGTACCAAAAATAAGAGATTTCACCAAAGATTCAAGAGGAGGATTTTGGGAGATCAAGATCTTGAAGGTTTGGTTGGTGTTCTTGGAGTTCTCCACACTCCATTTGAGGTAAGGTCCTTCCTACCTTGGATTATTCTTTCTTTAGATGTTGGTAAACTAAGAGTTACATTTATATATATGCCTATGTATTGACTTGTACATATGTATATAGTTATGGAAGTAGAAAAGTGAGCATGGAAATTATCTAGGCTAGTTTCTAGCTTGAATTTGGTATATGGAAGTTACTTGAGTTCATTGTTGTAGCTTGGTAAAATTTATGCTTTAAGGTTGTGCTTAACTTGTTGGATGTTTTTAAGGTGTTTGATAATATGCCTATGTGATATAAAGTGTGTTAATAGCATGAGAATGTGCTATAACATGTTTGGGTATGTGGTAATGTGAAATCATATGCCTATGATATGGATTGTGATTGAAATGTATTTGTTGATGTATGCATGTCTTGATATATTGACATTAAGACAAATATGATAATTATATGCTTAGGATATAATTTACCATGGATGGATTGGAATTGTTCATATGACATTCATAGTATATTGAACATTGTGTTGTTATGCAATGGTGCATCACATTGCATATGCACAGAAAATATCGCATCACATGGGTGTGTGCATGGTTGTCGTCAATACCACATTTGGTGGGTGACGGAAGGCTCGTGAAAGTTGGGTCGAAGGCCTAAAGGAGCCGCTTGGTTGCATGATGGTTTAGGTCGGGGTTAGTAAGAACGAACTAGAAGATCCCTCGGGTGAGAGGCCCAGTGATTGGATACGCACTCTATTGGTATAAGAGTCCATAAAGTGTGTCGGTGTACACAAAACCATTGGTGGAAGTCCATAAATTCCGTGTCGGTTGGGTATCGTTGGTGTAAGTCCATAAATATCCACCCCAAGAAAGACCCTAGATTGTAAATGTTATTCAATGTATAACATGGATGACGGGTTCACACACATTGACATTGTATTATGTTGTGGGAGTCGGTGTGGACTCAGGTTGAAGTGCATGAGTGAGTATCATCTCATTTCATAGCATGACATGGTTGCATTCCAACATTGAATGCATATTCTTGTATGGAATGAATTGGTTATATGTTGCATGTGAGTATTGCATGAGTATGAGCATCTAAGGAGGGAGTAGCCTCTGTTGGATCTACTATACTGGACGTTGGCTCACCCTATACGGGAACACAAATTAGGTGCGGAGTACACTCTGGTGGACGGAGCACATTCGAGTCACCAAGAGTGAAGAGGGCCGGCATGTGGCCTTGTTGTTTTGAGTTTTGTAAATTAAGTATGGGAATACTTGGTATGGAATTGTAATAGAACTCATATGAACTATATTTGGTATGTAAATATCATGCTATATAAGTTGGAGTTAGTTTGTACACGTGTTGGTTGGTTTTGAGAAGTTTTGAAATGAATTGGAAATGGAAAACTACGAAAATGGGCAAAATTTGGGTTTAACTACCAGTAGTCTTGACCCAGAAGGTAGCAGCTACCGGTAGTCAACAGGTAGTCGTAGACCAGAAGGTCTCAGGCTACCGGTAGTCGTTGGTTCAGAAAGTTCTAGCTACCGGGAGCTAACAAGTAGCTCCCGGTAGAGATTTTCCAGAATACCCGAACTACCGGTAGTCGATTGACACCTACCGATAGCCAGTCTAAAAATCTAAAATTTTAAAAATTATTTTTCCAAGCTTTGGGCTTAAAATTTCCTTCCTTTAAATGACCAAATGGGACCCTAATGGGGTATGAACCATGGTGTGTTTGACTTGGATGCTTTTAACGTGGTGTCGGGTTATGCGACATCCACGGGTATTTTCGTAGATTGACGGATTATCAACGGTTAATTAATGACCCTCAGATTATGGGGTGTCACATAACCAACTGGTAGTTATAATGAATCTTAAATCATAAAAACATGGTCAATTAGGCAAATATATAATGGATGCCTACACTAGGTGCAGTTCAAGGAAAACCTTGTTCTGATACATATTGTGGGGAAAATACAACACTTCACGTGTAGGTCTTTTCACTCGATTATACATGATGAATCACATATTAGACCTAGAAGGGGTGCATAAGTTAATTGAAAATTAAGCGTGGATGACTTCCAATTTTAACATTTATCTACCACAATTATCTCTTCTCACAAAGACATGACTACTTAAGTGAGAGCCCCTTTTAACATGAAAAACCCATTAAGAGTGTGAATGAATCAATGAGTATGCATTCAACGCCAACCAATCCACAATCTCCTTTTAATCCCAACCAAAACCACAATCACCAAAATCACTATCTGATTGATAGAGATACCTAACCTCCACTAACCCCTAAATACTATCCCTCAAATGATGCAATGTATGAACGGAAAGAGGGGTTTCTTCCCCTTTGGATAGTGTCAAAAGAAAGGGCAATGAGGAAAGGCAAATGGGATGATGTAGATATGGAATGTGTATGCACAAAAAATGCTCCCCAATCGCAAGGAGACTTTCGTGTGTCGTTTGTTACTTGGAAGAGTATTCCAAGGTCGTATCCACAGGGAAGGAAGTTTTAAACCAAGTAAAAGTGATTTAGTGAAAATGGAAATGTAAAATCCTTTGTCTTGAGAGTTGGTTGGTGAAATGTGTGCTAATGAAGATGTAATGGGAAACAAGTGTTGGCAAGTCCAAGAGGTTACTCCAATGGGTATGCCACCTCAACTCAACCCACTCCTCCGATTGAGCATGAATGAATGTTTGATTCACGAAAAGTCGGGGATGATATCGGTGAGTATCTAAGCATAAACCGTGACTATGCCTACGGTTTATCAAAGTCTCATCGAATCATCCACCTTTAATCTGGTCAAAACAAACCTTTTGACTCTAAAGAGAGTGTGGAGAAAGATTTGAAATGGTGTGCCCAAGAGAGATCCCCCTTGGTCTTGCCAACTAGAAGATTTAGCTATTCATACTTGAAATGAGAATGACTATGTAATGAAAGTGCATTGTAATGAAATGAAGGTTAAGGTCTAGAGTAACTAAATGCAATAACTCACAAGCTAAGTTTTAAAGAGATGAAAACCCATTTTTGAATCTATGAAAAAAATGAAGAACTTGAGAGCATTAATGGTAAAGCATTGTAAAGAGCATTAAACTAAGAACCAACATAAATGAACTAGCATTAATGACATTAAATGAAGTTCTCAAGATCCTTACAAGAGAATACAAGCCAATGCAATGAAAAATAAGTGAAAATCGTAACTTTCTCTCTCTAGAATCTACTATTCATCATCTTCTACGCTTGGAGCTTCTCTCTCTATAACTATTGTCTTCCATTTCATAATGCCCACCCCTGGAGAACATCTTCCTTTCAAAATCGTGCAGAGAGGGCAGAAAGGGGTAGCGTAGAGATGTGATCCCATCCTAGACTGCAGCAGCATGGTCTTCACAGGTGGTTGCAGAGCTGTCTACACACCCAGCAAATCCCATCATCACCCAGCAACTCCCATCTTCTCACTTCATTGAATGCCATAGCTCAAAAGTCCAAGGACAGGTGTACAGTGTTGTGGGCGTGTCAGAAGAGTGGGGGATAAGTGGTGGTGGGACCCTCAAAGCAGGAAGTCTGAGCAGCAGAAGGAGGAGCAAAACGACAGACTCTACCGGTAGGGTTTACTCCAGTAGCTTAACCATACCAGTATAGTCTACCGGTAGAGTACTCTACCGGTAGGGTTTACTCCAGTAGCTTAACCATACCGGTAGGGTTTACCGGTAGAGTTTCTGCTGTATTGTTTTCCTGTTTCAGATTTCCTGATTTCTGCACTCCAAAGCTCACCACAAGCCATCATTTCACCTTCAATCCTCACAAGTAACTTCGGAAAAAACATAAGAAGCCTCTTCTAACACATTTAATCTGCAAACACGAAATATCAAAGTTAAGACTTCCAATGACATAACTCATGTGATTTAATCTTCAAAAGCAACCAAGATGAGATGATTAGCACCAAAAAATATATAAAGTTTTGTGCTAATCACTATCAATGACTTGAAAGATAAACAATCAATTCACCAAATACATATTGTGCGTGTGTGCAACATTGCAAGTGTATAAACAAATTAAGTAATAAAGAACACATGCAATTTATTGATGCAAAAACCTTTCTCGGAAAAAACTATGAGGAACCTTCTCAGTTCACTAAAGCCTAATCCACTAAACTCAAAGTCAATCTACAAGTATTCAAGACTTATACTTCAACCAATTCACATGGCTATATGATCCTTTCCTTTGTAGATCTCTCCATTAAAGGCCATCCTTTGATGTTATAGATAGCTTCACTTAAACTCCTTGTCGCACAATTCGTTTAGGCCTTAAGCAATCTTCAAGGTTTCATACCTACGACCTCGGTATGCAAATTTCTCCAAGTCGGTTTTGGTTGACACCACCAAGATCTTCTTCTTCAATGTGTGAGGTTGAATGGAAGAATCAAAATGGTTGACCTTTGTTCTTAGGGATATAAGGTTGTTCTTGAAGCACTCTACAAGGATTTTTAGTCTATTATAGATTATAGAGGCTTACCCTAGGTGTGGGAAATGCTCTCCCTATTTTTAGATCCATAATAAGGGTAGTCTTGGTAAATAAAAAAACTTAGATTCGTGAACGACCCCTTGATCGAGGAGAGGGCAATCATAGGGCAACTGTCACTAGAATGAAAATAATGTTTCAAACATAACTACGGTAAGCACAACTTGAGTGACCATTGAGACCGCTTAAGCGAGCTTATATAACGAGCTTTATGCTGCCTTTTGTGGATTTTCCCATTTTCTTCCCTAAGTTATAAAGAGACCATTCAACCGAAGGCTAGCGAGCATATGTTCTAACACAGTTCATTAAAGTTGCTGTTATAACATGTTTTTAAGCATAAAACTATGCAAAAACTTATCCTCTTGAGTTCTAAAGGGAGTTGCTCAAAGTGGGGTTTGATTGTAACTCTAAGTACGTTTTCTAAACTTATAAATAGTTTATAAAATATTTTCTTTTAAAATCACCTTGGAGTCATAATCAGATTACTTCTCATTTCATTTTCATCCTAATCAACCAAATTTAAAATAACTAAGTGTTTATCTTAGGTGTCTAGGTTATTACCTTGTCCTAAATATTTAGGTGCCTATGGAGGTTGAATGATATTTATTTGACGCTTGATCTCCTCCCTTCAATGATGTTTTAAGATCTTGAACTTGATTGCATCATGACAATGGAATAGGTTGAGATTTTACAATGGACTCCACGAAATAAGCCAATTACAAATATGTTCTAACAATAGCTTTGCCAAGAGAGCATACGCCAGAAGAGCCCAATCAGATGCCAAAGAGATCAGCCTAGTATATTCAAAAAAGTTACCTCGAAAGGCCTATCTATCACTTTTACAGATGAGGACCTCAAATAAATTCAATTCCCTCATGATGACCCCTAGTAATTTATGTTGTCACTTCAGACCATAATGTACAAAAAGTCCTAACTGACTGTGGTAGCTCGACATACATAATCTTTGCCAATGTCTTTCATCAGTTGGACATTGAAAGATGCAACCTTATACCAGTCAAAGCTCCTTTTGTAAAAATCCGAATAAATTTAAACTTTTGAGAATAAAGGGAAAAATGGTAAATTGTCATAATAGTTTGGGTTGTAAACCTGAAATTTTCTAGAGATCAGAAGACGAAACGGACTTCACCGTTGGATTCGTCTCGCGAAATCTAGTGGCTATGTCAAATTTCATCGAATTCCGAGATAGTCGTATTTTTCACGTTTTACGAGGCAATCGGGCCCTGAGAGACCCAAATATGAAATTTTTGGAAAAAATATAAAAATTTTAAAATAAATAAATTTAAGACAAATTAAAAATATTTTAAACTTGAACCAGAGCAAAATTTAATCATTTCGGGATGAAAACGGACCAGGAATAAAAAAAGCCGTGTGGCTCAATAAGGGCCAAGTGTTCTAAAATTATAAATAGGGGAAAAAATTAGATTTTTTTCCATTTGGTTCAGCCATTCCAGCCAATAGAGAAGAGAGGGAAAAGATAGGGGAGCTCTAACTTCTCTCTACGATCTATAGAGCTAGAAAACTTGGATCCGTGCGAGCCAAGAGGGAAAGTCAATCTCCTCGACGAGGGCTACGCATACACACTAAAAAGGAGGGCTTTCACCGAAGGTGAAAAATCGGAATTCCTCGGGAGAGCGTGGATTGGAGTTGGGTTTGACCCTTGGAGCTTCTACGGACTTTCCTCACGCTACAGAGGTAGGGAATCTTCCTACTTGGGAGGTATTCACAACCTAGAATGGTAAATGAAATGGGTAGGTTGATAGGTATCTATATCACTTGCCTATTGAATTGAAATGAAGTGAAATAAGTATTGAAATTAGGTAGAATACTTTCTATCTTGAATTTGGTAGATAGAAATTGCTAAATGCTATTTCTCGAATAGTGTAAAATTGTGGGCATGTTATGTGTTTATAAAATGCCTTGAATTGAAAGTATGTTATTTGCTTATTATGAGATAGCATGCTTGATTATGAGTTTAGAATTAAATGTTGATAAATGTGAAATTGTTTGTTGACATTTGATGTTATGAAAATTATATGCTTTATGATATAATTTGTCATAGATTGTATGAATTGGGCATGAAATGATTCATATGGCATACATTACATATTGAACATTAATGTAGAGTTGCAATGAGACATTGCATAGCATGTGCATGGGAACATTGCATAAAATGGGTGGTTGTGCATGGAAGTAGCCATTCACCACTTGGGTGGATGACGTGTGGGCTCGAGTAAGTTAAGTCGATAACTTGGCCGAGTCGCACGGTTTGCATGGTTAAGGGTCGGGGTTAGTAAGAAGGGCTAGAAGATCCCTCGGGTGTAAGACCCGGTAATTGAATACGCACTGTTGTTGGTATTAATCTATAAAGTGTGTCGGTGTACGCGGGATCATTGGTGGAAGTTCATAAATCCCTTGTCGGTTGGGTACCGTTGGTGTAAGCCCATAAACACTCACCCCATACAAAACCCCGGATGAAAAATATTATTTGATATGTAACATAGATGACGGGATTATAAACATGGGAATTGGCATGTGTAGGAGAGCCGGAAAGGGCTCGGGTTCATGGATGACAAGCAAATTGCACGATTGCGAATTGCATGTGTCAAAGGGCCGGGAAGGGCCTGAGTTGGTCATTGGGAATGAGTCTTGTCTCATTCCATACCATTGCATTGTAAATCTCCAACATTGATGGCATATATGTGTTTGAAAACTGTGAATGGTGGATTGATTGCATGTGAACATTTCATGTGCATTTGGGTTGGGGAGTAGCCTATTTAGGAGGTTCACTATTGAGCGTAGCTTACCCTTTATGTGAAAATATTTCAGGTGCGGGGTTCGTGCCGGTGGATGGCTCTCACTTTGAGCCTCAAAGATGAAGAAGCCGGAATGTGGCTCATTTTGACAAAAATTGTAAAATTGAAATGAATATTTACTTTTGGTATGTAATTAAATGAGATTGCATTCAAATGTTGAATTAGACTTTGTATGAACCTTGTGAAATGCCCAATTACCTGTTATGTAAGTGTTGGGTTGGTTTTAATAAGGTTTGGAATGAGTTGGAAACAAAAAAAAATGGACGAAATAGAAAATTCTGGGTAGACAGTACCGGTACAATGTATCGGTATGGTTGCGTACTGGTACGGTGTACCGGTATGACTTACTCCAGAGAGTTCGACGTACCGGTATTGCGTACCAGTACTGTTGCGTACCGGTACGGTGTACTGGTACTGCCGAAAGATGCTGAAATTTTATATTTGTTTTCCATGCTTTTCGATATTGTCTTCCTTGATTCAAAGGATGCAAATGGACTAAAAATGAAGTATTTTGAGGTACCTAACACCTCGGATAAATTAAATGACAAAAAGAACACAGAATTCACATGTGCATTAAAGTCCCGATTAAGGGGATTTGTTTGGACTTAAAGTCTGGAATTGAGAAAAAGAACTTTTATTTCCGCGGGTTGACGGGTGGTCAACGGTTGAAAAAAAAAAGACCCCCAGAATTTGGGGTGCCACACCTTTGGTCAGTTTTTCAAGAGAGAAAGCCTATCTAACTATCCTTGTCACCCTGGGCAAACTTCCCTACCAGGTTACCCACTTGCTGGACTTCTTAGTAATGGGTTATTGACTGATACCCAATTATAACATTTTATTGTGCCTCTTTTGGACTAATTTTACTTTGATGGAGTTCAAATGATGATGTTTCAGGTGCTAAAATGAGAAAAAGGCTCAAGGACAATAAATACAACATTTAAGTATAACTGCAGCATTTGATCAACAAAGAAAAAACTTGAGGACAACCAGGACGTTCGAACAGTGATCAACGTTCGAACGCTCCCTCTGAACCAAGCAAAGACGTGTTACAGACAGACCCTGGGGATTAAAGCTACGTTCGAACGCAACACCATGCTAAGTTCGAACGCAACACCATGCTACGTTCGAACACAACATCACGTTCGAACTCTGGACCACGTTCGAACCCCACTGGGAGCACTGACACGATCTGGTTGACTAAGATACATAGCGTGTGAAGATTTATATTGCCAAAAGAGGATCCTCAAGCACATGGGTGCCATGATCGACTGCATTGGAATTATTTGAGACCCTTGATTGCTGCAGAGAATGGGTGAATGAATGGCCTGACAAAAGACTGCAACACACGTGAAGCCTTCACGTTCGAACGGAAGGGACCGTTCGAACGGTTCTAGCCGACAGATTGCAACTTGCCAAATTCTTTGTCTGAACTTCAGATTTTTCTTAATAACTCGTCCAGCATTGTTCTTTCACCCCTCCCCTGCTCTTCCCTGCCTATATATACTCCCCTTTTGGGAGCCTTTGAGGAGGACTTTTGGGAGAGAAATCAAGAGCTCCCCTCTTGAAGAATACCTAGTTCTGTATTCATTTTAATTCAAGTTTTACATTCTAGTTCTTTAATTCAAGTCTTTTACATTCTTGCTCCTTTTAATTACTTCAAGTCTTTATTAAAGTTGGGAAGTTTAATTCTCAACTTTTCTTCATCTTTATTATAGTTGGGAAGATAAATTCCCTACTTTTGTGTTCTTTATGTTCTTAATTTACTTCTTGTCTTTACATTAATGCTTTTACTTTCTTGCTTTCTTTTACTTTCTTTCACTTCCATTGCTTGAGCATCTTCTTCTTAGAGGAGTGAAACTCTTCCACTTTTCTAGGGCTTTACCAAGCCAAGAAGGGTGGAACGTGATTCACTCGTTCTTCGTTGAAGATCAACTTTAGAGTTCCTCTACTTGGAGGAATGAGTACCATTCACTTTTCTAGCTTTACCCAAGCCATGAAGAGTGAGTAGTTCTCATTCACTCTTTAGGGAGAGGTGATGAATACGTAATGACCATCCGGATGTTATACTTGTGCATTTCTTTCACACTTCAATGCTTTATTTACTTGCTTAGTGGGAGGTTGAATGTGTTAAGGCAAGTTAGGATATTTTGCACAACCAAAGGATATTTCTATGATCCGGATAACTCCTACATAGAAAGATCCGTTGGTTCAAGGCAAGAACCATAACTAGTTCTTTCTGCAATCAAAGTAAAGAACCCCGGCTAGTATTTTGTATAACCAATGGATCTTTTCTATGGTAAATGGATGACTCATTCTAGAAAGATCCGTTGTGTGAGACAAATACTCCGGGATAGAATTTCACGACCAACTCTTCAATCTCCACCACTATTGCACTTTGTAAAAAGGATGGAGCTTTAACCCAGTCCACTCTTATCTTCCGATTAACTTATTGTTACCACAGGAGTTAGTTGAGTTATAAAGCACAAGTGTAATACACTGGATAATTCATTACATATTCTGATCCTCGAACTAAAGAGTGACTTTAATTTAATTTGAATCTTATATTTTGTCTAGAAAAACTCTCTTGAAAAGAATTTAATATTTTGTTCAAGAAACCATCCACTTCTCACAAAGCTCAAAAAGGTTACAATTGATCGGTCTTCATTACTGTTCACCTTGAAACACTGAACACCATATTCCCTGTGGATTCGACTCCGGACTCAAACCGGATTATTACTACAACTTGACCGCCTGCACTTGGGTGTACACATTTCGGATCAATTCAAGTTTTTGGCGCCGTTGCCGGAGAACTATTTGGTAAAGGTGTTGGAAAGGTAAAAAGTGGTAAGACTTTTCTTTTCTGTATATATTCTTGGTAGCTGTAAATAATTTGTTTCTTTTTGTTTTATTTTATGTCTGAGGACACTCCTAACCATAACAATTTGCCAGAAGAATCTTCTGGGTCTGTGAACCAATCTGAACCAAATTCACCTAGATCAATAACAGACTTGTGTGAGAGTAACATGGCAAATGTTGATAGAAATGGAGACGTGCCTCCACGAGAGGAAGAAGTACCTAACACTCGAACTTTGAGGGATTACTTAAATCCCACAAGAAATAGTGTGCCCTCATGTTTTGTATTTCCTCCAAATGCCCCCCTTTACTGTAAAGCCGGGGACCACTCAATTACTACCTGAATTTCATGGATTAGAGACAGAGAATCCATACTTGCATATGAAAGATTTTGAGGAAGTGTGTGGAACCTTCCAAGATAATTCTGAACTAGCCAAAATGAAACTTTTTCCTTTCTCTGTAAAGGATAAAACTAAACAATGACTAAATTCTTTAAAAGCTTTTTCCATGCCTAACTGGCAAGCCTTCCATAATGAATTTTTTTAAAAAAAATTTCCCTTACATAGAACCAATACACTCAAAAGGCAAATCATGAATTTTTCAGTCAAAGAAGGAGAAACTTTTTATTAAAGTTGGGAGAGATTCAAAGATCTGCTCCAAGCCTGCCCTCATCACTCATTTGAAAATTGGACCTTGGTGGGATTTTTCTATGACTCCTTGCCAAGTAGATTACGTCAATTTGTTGAAATGATGGCACAAGGAGAATTCATGAGTAAAAGTCCAGAGGAAGCATTCAATTTTTTCGACATCATATCTGATAGTTCTCAAATGTGGGACTCAGCTGCTCCTACCAGTGTTAAATCCAAACCATCCACTTCCTAAGGGGGAAAGTATGTCTTGAGAGAGGATGATGACTTGAGAGCAAAAATGTCCATTTTATCGCGAAAGCTTGAAGCTTTAGAGATGAAAAAAATTCATCAGGTAGATATCATTCCTCCCACAGAACAAGCATGTGGGATCTGTGCATTGAGAGGACATCCTACTAGGGATTGTCCTACTATCCCTACATTCAAAGAAGTCTTGTTGGAGCAAACCAATGCATCTCCAATTTCAACAAGCCTTACTCCAACCCATACTCTGAAACATACAATCTAGGGTGGCGGAATCACCCGAATTTCAGTTGGAGGAACACACAACCAAATCCTATGAATCAACCTCAACATTCGCAGCCACCGCCTCAAGGGCCTCCTACGTATCAACCATACCAACCACCACACAAGAGAAACCTTGGGGAAACATTGAATCAGTTCATGCAAACCCAAATGAACTTCAATGTCCAGTCCACCCAATCCTTCATTGATTTCAAAACACAAATCACTCAATCCTTCGAAGATCTCAAGAGTCACATTCAAAAGTTGACTCAATCCATGGTTACTCATGAGAAGGGCAAATTCCCTGCCCAACCAAAACCCCACAAGATCAAGCTCAAGTTGTCACTACACTAAGAAGTGGCAAGGTGATTGACAAAACCATAAGAGACATGCTAATTCCAAAGCCAAGATCTGAGTCAATCCAAATCAGCTCACCAGTTGAGCCTGAACTAATTCAGCCTGACCTTGTGATTGAAAAAGGACCCATGAGTGAAAGAGAACCAGAACCATCAAAGGAAGTAGAACCCTCATGTTCCATTCCTGCTCCTTTCCCTCATAGACTAAAACCCAAATAGAAGGTGAATAATCAAGATAAAATTTACGAGCTTTTCAAGCAAGTAAAAATCATCATTCCACTTCTGGAAGCAATTCAACAAGTCTCATCATATGCCAAGTTTTTAAAAGACTTGTGCACAGTCAAGAGAAATCAGAATGTCAAAAAAAGAGCATTCCTGACGGAACAAGCCAGTGCCCTACTTTAGTGTAAAACCCCTCAAAAATTTAAGGACCCTGGATGTCCAACTGTATCCTGTGTCATCGGAGAATTCAAAATTGAACAAGCAATTCTAGATCTCGGGGCCAGTATCAATCTATTGCCATATTCTGTTTACCAGCAATTGGGTCTAGGAGAACTGAAACCCACAAGTACTTCACTCCAGTTGGCCGATAGATCTGTCAGAATCCCTAGGGGCATTATTGAAGATGTACTTGTCCAAGTAAATAGCTTTGTCTTCCCTGTTGACTTCGTTGTTCTAGATACTCAGCCAACATTACATCCTGATGACCAAATTCCCATTGTTCTTGGTCGACCCTTCCTAGCAACTTCTAATGCTCTGATCAATTGCAGGAATGGAGTAATGAAATTAAATTTTGGGAATATGACTCTTGAGCTGAATATTTTTAAGATTGCCAAACATCCAGAAGAAGATAAGGAATTGGAAGAATTAAATTCCATTGAGTCATTGGTGCATGAATATGTGGATCGAACTTCCTGTGAGGAATCTGTCGAATCTTATCTGCAAGAATTAAGCATTTGTCATAACTCAGATTCACCCAGTTGCCCTAATCATGCTGTTGAGATAAGGGCACCCAAATTCAAAGAAACTTCACCAAGTGGAATAATGCAAACCTCGTCAAGTGATAAGCCACCAAAGCCTGAATTGAAACCCCTCCCATCTGATCTCAAATATTCATTCTTAGGGGAGAACGAAACATACCCAGTGGTAATTTCATCCAAGTTAACGATCTTGCAAGAGTCTAAACTGATAACAGTTCTAAAAAAACATCAAAAAACCATTGGATGGACCATCGCTGACTTGAAAGGTATAAGTCCATTAATCTGCAATCATGCCATATATCTTGAAGAGAACTCAAAACCCTCTCGTCAAATGCAGCGACGACTGAATCCACATATGAAGGAAGTTGTGAGAACTGAAGTGCTCAAACTCTTAGATGCAGGAATCATCTTCCCCATCTCCGATAGTAAATGGATAAGTCCAACTCAGGTTGTTCCCAAAAAGTCTGGAGTCACAGTGATAAAAAATGATTCAAATGAATTAGTGCCAACTCGAGTCGTCACTGGATGGCGAATGTGTATTGACTATCGAAAACTCAATTTGGTGACTAGGAAAGACCATTTTTCCCTTCCTTTTCTTGATCAAGTTTTAGAAAGAATTGCAGGTCATGAATTTTATTGCTTCTTGGATGGATATTCTGGATATAATCAAATTGAGATTGCCTTAGATGATCAAGAGAAAACCACATTCACATGCCCCTTTGGCACGTATGCATTCAAAAGAATGCCATTTGGGCTTTGTAACGCTCCTGCAACATTCCAGAGATGCAAGTTAAGCTTATTCAGTGACATGATTGAGAAATTTTTGGAAGTCTTCATGGATGATTTTTCTGTATATGGTGACTCTTTTGACTTATGTTTGGAAAATTTAGAAAAAGTTTTGATAAGGTGTGAGGAAGCCAATTTGGTGCTTAACTGAAAAAAATGCCATTTTATGGTAACACAAGGCATTGTCCTAGGTCACATTGTGTCGTCTGAGGGCATGAAGGTTGATAAGGCCAAAATAGATTTAATTAAAAATTTGCCCCCTAAGACTGTAAAGGATGTCCGGTCATTCCTAGGACATGCAGATTTTTACAGGAGATTCATTAAAGATTTCAGTACCATTGCCAAACCAATGTGTCATCTTTTGAGTCAGAATATAATCTTTGATTGGAATGAAGCATGTCAAAAAGCCTTTGACAAATTGAAAAGCATGTTGATCTTTGCCCCAATACTGCAATCACCTGACTGGAACTTACCCTTTGAGTTAATGTGTGATGCTAGTGATTATACTATAGGTGCTGTATTAGGACAGAGAAGGAATAAGAAACCATATGTAATCTACTATGCAAGTAAAACTTTGAATGATGCTCAAATGAATTATTCAACAACTGAAAAGGAATTACTTGCTGTAGTATTTGCATTGGAAAATTTTCGTTCATATCTTGTTGGATCTTCTGTTACTGTATTCACTGACCATGCAGCCCTAAAATTTTTACTCACAAAGAAGGATGCCAAACCAAGGCTTTTAAGATGGATACTCTTACTCCAAGAGTTTGATCTTGTCATCAAGGACAAAAAAAGGGGTTGAAAATATGGTAGCAGACCATTTGTCCAGATTGACCTATGAATTTCATGAGGATGGACTACCAATCAATGAGAAATTCCCAGATGAACAATTGTTCTTGATTACTGAGACCCCATGGTACGCAGATATTGCTAATTTCTTAGCCATCGGAATACTCCCTCCATCATTCACTCCCATGGATAAAAAGAAATTTTTGAGGGAGGTTCGCAACTTCTTTTGGGAAGATCCATACGTATTTAAATACTGTAAGGACCAGATCATAAGACGTTGCATCCCGGCTCATGAAAGCAAACAGGTAATATCATTTTGTCACTATGAGGCGTGTGGAGGCCATTTTTCATCAAAGAAAACTGCTGCAAAAATTTTGCAGTGTGGATTTTATTGGCCCACACTTTTTAAAGATGTCCATGCATTTTGCTTAACATGTGATAGATGCCAAAGATTGGGAAACATTTCAAAAAGAAACATGATGCCCTTAAAACCTATTCCGGTGATTGAAATTTTTGACTGTTGGGGCATCGATTTTATGGGACCATTCCCCCCTTCCTTTGGCTATCTATACATTTTAGTGGCAGTAGACTATGTTTCCAAATGGGTTGAGGCAATTCCATGTCGACATAATGATCACCAAACAGTGATCAAGTTTTTAAAAGAAAACATTTTGTCCCGATTCGGAATTCCTAAGACAATCATAAGTGATGGGGGTACTCATTTTTATAATCATCCTTTCGAGAATCTGATAAAAAAATATTTGATTTTTCACAAAAATGCAACCCCTTATCATCCACAGACTAGTGGGCAGGCAGAATTAGCTAATCGGGAAATTAAATTAATTTTAGAAAAAACGGTGAATCCAGATCGCAAAGATTGGTCATCAAGACTAACCGACGCACTTTGGGCATACCGTACTGCTTTCAAAACAATTTTGGGCATGTCTTCCTACCGATTAGTTTATGGAAAGCCATGTCACCTAACTGTAGAAATGGAACATAGGGCGTACTGGACCATTAAAGCAATGAATTTTGACCTGGACAAAGCTGGACTATCAAGAAAATTTCAGATAAATGAGTTGGAGGAATTAAGAAATGAAGCATATGAAAATGCTAAAATTGCTAAAACCAGGATGAAAAGTTTCCATGACAAAAACATTGTGCGGAAGTCCTTTGAACCATCTCAAAAAGTCCTGTTGTTTAATTCAAGACTCCGCCTTTTTCCTGGTAAGTTAAAATCAAGATGGACAGGGCCATATATGGTTAAAAAAGTTTTTAAAAATGGAGCAGTGGAAGTGGAGAACCCATCTAATGGCAATATCTTTACTGTCAATGGTCAGAGGTTGAAACCATTGTAGGAGAATTTTATTAAAAATGTGGAAACCATTACTTTAATGGAACCAGAATATGACTCTGAGAATCATGCCTGCCGACACTCGAGAGAGTCAAATCAGACAGACACCCGACCCAAGGAGACATCACAATAGTACCTTTCAGTCTATCGCCGTTAGCGGCCCCCTATCTTTTCCCCACCTGTCACTATTAGACCAACACCCCTCCCTGTTTTCTTTCTTTTTCGTTTTCTTTCTTCTTCTTCTCTCTCTGTAACCAGACCCCAACCCCATGACCACCCATTCCACAAACACCATATTTTATTACATGCTTTGTATTTTGTTGTTATTTTTGCTTATGGCCCTCTTGCTTTTATTCGCACTCACACACAAGGATTTTCAGTCGATCCGAAATCCAGATTATCCGAAAGATCTCTAACTGGTTTGTAGGTATCGACCGAAAATGGATCTGCACCGGTCAAGGTTCATCTCCAAGATCTTCAACTGGTAAATTCAAAACATTGGGGACAATGTTCAATTTAGGTTGGGGGGTGAGAACCAAAGTTCATATTTTGTGTTAGGTCATATTTTGTGTCATTGCCTGTATCTGTTATTATTGTTGTTATAGTTCTAGGTACTGTGATGATCATGTCTGTGAGCTAGTTTAATTTGTCTTTGTGACTGGCAGACGTTAAAGAACCAGATATTGAGTCTAGAAATCATGGATGTTAAACTTTTTTGGTTTAGTTTAGGAGCTCTACGCAATTTTCCAACAGATGTGCATAGTGTAATCATGAGAAAAGCAAGACTGGTTAGGAAAAATGAGATCCGAGAACAGCAAGCAAAACCACTCTGTGGCAGAAGCACTTATGGTAAACGCCGACAGGCCAATAGACTTGGTGCCTGTAAACAGTGTGGCCGGGTATTTCATGAGAAAAGATACAATCAGTGTTCTGAACCGATCTCCGGTCGTGCACTTGATCGATTAAACTGGATAGTGAATGGGCAGAGTAAGGATTATCCTGACACGCCATCCTATTCCAGTACTATGCTTAACCGGTTTGTGCTACAGGAGATTGAAAGAGTCACTGGTTTTTCGAACATTACAAAAGATGACTCAGATTAAATTGTTTCCTAGCCAAAGCTATAGAAAATTGTATGTTACTTGTTTTTGGGGAATGAAAGCCAACGGTCTGATTCACTTGTGAATAGTTCATTAAAAAAAATTCACACTTCATTTTTGTACATGCTTTTATTTTTGTATAAAATTTTGATTCAAAATTATGGGCTGAGTAAAGAAATGTCCCAAAAATACCAACCTCAAGTGTGGGTAGGGATCGTTCTTGAGACGCCATGATGTTTGGATTGAAAATTTAGTATTCTATTATTAAAAATCAGTTGTAAATAGCATAGGAAAATTTTTGGATTTTGGTTCAAACGTTCGAACGTGATTCACCGTTCGAATGCCACTAAGCCAGTCAGTTTCGTTCGAACGGTGAGTCACGTTCGAACGGTTCCATCAGACTATAAAAAACCAGCGTCGTCTTCCTCAGTTCGAAATTTTCAAAACACTGTCAACCTTCAAAACCCGAAAGACTCACATTTCCAGGCTTCCACTCACCTCCACTCACCATTTCGACCTTATAGCAACCTTACCCATCCCTCCTCCACCTCAAAAACAGAAACCCAAAGCCAAAAATCTCGATTTTAAGTCTCCTGTTCGCCTGCCAAAACCAGACTCACGTTCGAACGGTATAAGACGTTCGAACGACCATGCCAAGGACCAAAATGCCTGCCAGACCCAACCAGGGTGTTAATCAGGAGCCTAATTTCGTAGAGGAGATGATCTAGGAGAGAGAGGGAAGGCAGAGAAGGGTGAGATACGATAGGACAAGGTTCCCAAGTGCTCTCAAGGCTGAAAGGTATGAAAATTTCTACCGAAATCACGCCATAGTCTGTGAGAGAGATGTTATTATTGATGATTTTGCTGAGTTGGGATTACTAGTAGAGATGGAGAAGAGAGGTTGGTCGTGGTGTTTGTTGAACGGTGGTGAAGCCGTGATTGATTTGGTGAGGGAATTTTACTCTAATGCGGAGTATAATGTCGAGAAAATTGTTACATATGTGAGAGGCATCCACATTGTGGTGGATGAGGCCTATCTCAAAGAGATAAGGCCAGATATGCCTCAAGTGGAGAACCCGGTCTTTCCACCACCACTGGAAGTGAGTTTGGATTTGGTTGGGAAAGAGTTGACCGGAGTAGAAAACTTTTCATGGGGAGGAAGGAGATTTTTGAAACAATGTGAGATTTCTGATAAATATAAAATGCTAAATTTGATTGCGGTTTCGAATTTTGCACCTGTGAAGCGCTCAAATGAAATCCTCCCTGATATGGCACGACTACTTTATGCCATAGGGAAAGGCCACAACATAAATCTCCCCTCCCTCATCTTATCTGAAATGAAGAAAGGGTGTGAGGCAAAGAAAAGTGCCTTGCCCTTCGGCACCCTAGTGACTGAGATTTGCAAAGACCAAGGAGTGATGGTGCGGCCTGAGATGATTAGAGAGAAACCAATGGGGGCGCTCAACAAGGGATCTTTTAAGTGCAGCCGAGGACATAGTGGCACCCCCATGGTTAGATATGAGGAGCCACCCACTCAGGGGGTTGATGAGGTGCAGGAGGAGCTTGACCGTCGAGAGCAGATAGAAATTAACGAAGAGCTGGAGGAAGAAAGAGAAGAAGTACAGACTGAGGCACCTGGCCCTAGTACCAGTACCTATAGATCTCTTCGAGAGATCATGATGGATATCAGGGCTGATCAAGCCAAGATTCTCCAGCAGCAAGAGGAGATTCTTAGCTACCTTCGGAGTGGAGCTGGTGGTGCTTCTAGGGGAGCTCGAGCTGACGACGACGATGCATGAGACAGGGTCCCTTCTTTTGTTTGTCTTTGAGTGGTGATTTTTCTGCAACCATGAAAGATATGTTTGTTTTTGTGGATGGTTGCTTCTTTTCTTAGTTTGTTGAATATTTTCAAAATTTTGGTCATAAATCACTTTTTATGGATGAATTGAACTATCAATGCTAATGATGTGAATGATCATATTTTATGGAATGCATGGTTTGATTTATCACTGTTATTATGTTTAAATGCATAAGTAGTATAATATTGTGAACTAATAAATTTTGAAATAGAGATGGATGTTCAATTGTTGTCAGAGTATCTAACTTACATGATCATTTTGACACCTGTCTGGGCAATTTCAACTTTGAACTACATTTCTTGATAAATGATGTTTTCTCTATACTTAAATTATCAAATGTGCAGTAATGTTTGTTATTTTTGGAAGGAGAAAGGGTGATCAAACTCGAAATTGGAATTTGTAAATAACCAATATTCCTCAAAAAACTCAACATAACCAGTGGAGATGACAGAGAAACCATGGTAAGTTTCGAACCCTCCGATGCTTTTGAGAGAATACTAACGATCACTCAAAGAGAGGTTATTTCACATTCCATCCTTCAATGATCTCATTAACTTTGCTTTGTTTGATGCAACTAAAGTGATCTGTTTTCATAACTCACAGAAAATTTTTGCATACACATACATACGCACCTACTTGAGAAAGGACATTAGACCATCTTTGGATCAACTTTGAGCCTCAACTTATTCGTTCACAGAACAATGACCTTCGACAGCCATGATTGAGCCTTCAAACGTATGAATTCTCTTTGAAAAAGCCAGGAAAGTGACCAAGCCACAAGAAAACATACTTGACATGTCTTGCTATCTAATTTTCTTACACCCCCTTTTTAAAGAAAAATGATACAGAAATGTGAGAAAAATAGAAAGGGCAATGGTAGCTACTATTCCAAGAAAGAAAAGAAAATCGGTGAAAACAACCCAAAATCGGGCAATGGTAGCTTCACTGGAAAGAAACCGAAAGACAGGGACTTGCAAAGAAAGTAAAAAAATGAGAAAATAAAAGAAAGAAGTCCCATGCCCAGGCAAAATGTCGAAAAGACAAACAGAGGTGTGCTAAATTGCATAAAAGAGATAGCTTTTGAACTCCATTGACGTCATTTCATTAGCCACTGACCTCTGGCCCCATTACAACCTATTAAAAGTCCTAGGAGATCTCAAGTTCGTTGCATATGTATATCTCCGACTAAGAATGGGGTATGTTACTGTATTACTTTATTTGCATCAATATTCTTTCATGAGATTATGCCAACATATGATTAGTTTGATTCCAAAAAGCTTCATTTATCACGCATGTAATCTTCAGATTGGCCATCTTCGGACTACATGCCCTGTGAGAAATAAGTCACTATAACCAGAGCGAACTCTTTGTTGAGGGCATGCCTTAGAGAGATTTGTGAAATCAAAACTATTAATGGTGAGTGATTAGCAGAATGTTCGTTATTTATCAACTCTTGTTTTGAGAATGATCATCCCATTCCTAAGGAAATTGCAAATGCTAATGTGACAAGTGCTAATTTTTGCATAGAATTAATACCATTAGAAAATAAATATGGGGGATAAGTAAAGATTGAAGGATGGGTGTCTCAACAATTATGATGGTGAGTCACTTGCATCAACAATTTTACATGCACATCTGTCCTACCGAAGTTTGTGGGTAGCTTCACTGGAAACCCGCACGAGACACCACTCGTCCACTAGGGTAAACCTAGGGGTTTAACGGCTTGTTGCATAAGCTAAATGCAACCGGATAACCCACGAAAAAGGTATTAGAAACAGATTTCTTTATTGTTGTATTACTAGGGACTAGCAATATCTAGGTTGGGGGGTGTGATTGATATCCAATTATAACATTTTATTGTGCCTCTTTTGGACTAATTATACTTTGATGGAGTTCAAATGATGATGTTTCAGGTGCTAAAATGAGAAAAAGGCTCAAGGACAATAAATACAACATTTAAGTATAACTGCAGCATTTGATCAACAAAGGAAAAACTTGAGGACAACCAGGACGTTCGAACAGTGATCAACGTTCGAACGCTCCCTCTGAACCAAGCAAAGACGTGTTGCAGACAGACCTTGGGGATTAAAGCTACGTTCGAACGCAACATCACGTTCGAACGCTGGACCACGTTCGAACGCCACTGGGAGCACTGACACGATATGGTTGACTGAGATACATTGCGTGTGAAGATTTATATGGCCAAAAGAGGATCCTCAAGCACATGGGTGCCATGATCGACTGCATTGGAATTATTTGAGACCCTTGAGTGCTGTAGAGAATGGGTGAATGAATGGCCTGACAAAAGACTGCAACACACGTGAAGCCTTCACGTTCGAACAGAAGGGACCGTTCGAACCGTTCGAACCGACAGACTGCAACTTGCCCAATTCTTTGTCTGAACTTCAGATTTTTCTTAATAACTCGTCCAGCAGTGTTCTTTCACCCCTCCCCTGCTCTTCCCTGCCTATATATACTCCCCTTTTGGGAGCCTTTGAGGAGGACTTTTGGGAGAGAAATCAAGAGCTCCCATCTTGAAGAATACCTAGTTCTGTATTCATTTTAATTCAAGTTTTACATTCTAGTTCTTTAATTCAAGTCTTTTACATTCTTGCTCCTTTTAATTACTTCAAGTCTTTATTATAGTTGGAAAGTTTAATTCCCTACTTGTCTTCATCTTTATTATAGTTGGGAAGATAAATTCCCTACTTTTGTGTTCTTTATGTTCTTAATTTACTTCTTGTCTTTACATTAATGCTTTTACTTTCTTGCTTTCTTTTACTTTCTTTCACTTCCATTGCTTGAGCATCTTCTTCTTAGAGGAGTGAAACTCTTCCACTTTTCTAGGGCTTTACCAAGCCAAGAAGGGTGGAATGCGATTCACTCGTTCTTCGTTGAAGATCAACTTCAGAGTTCCTCTACTTGGAGGAATGAGTACCATTCACTTTTCTAGCTTTACCCAAGCCATGAAGAGTGAGTTGTTCTCATTCACTCTTTAGGGAGAGGTGATGAATACGTAATGACCATCCGGATGTTATACTTGTGCATTTCATTCACACTTCAATGCTTTATTTACGTGCTTAGTGGGGGGTTGAATGTGTTAAGGCAAGTTAGGATATTTTGCACAACCAAAGGATATTTCTATGATCCGGATAACTCCTACATAGAAAGATCCGTTGGTTCAAGGCAAGAACCATAACTAGTTCTTTGTGTAATCAAAGTAAAGAACTCCGACTAGTATTTTGTATAACCAATGGATCTTTTCTATGGTAAATGGATGACTCCTTCTAGAAAGATCCGTTGTGTGAGACAAATACTCCGGGATAGAATTTCACGACCAACTTTTCAATCTCCGCCACTATTGCACTTTATAAAAAGGATGGAGCTTTAACCCAGTCCACTCTTATCTTCCGATTAACTTACTGTTACCACAGGAGTTAGTTGAGTTATAAAGCACAAGTGTACTACACTGGATAATTCATTACATATTCTGATCCTCGAACTAAAGAGTGACTTTAATTTAATTTGAATCTTATATTTTGTCTAGAAAAACTCTCTTGAAAAGAATTTAATATTCTGTTCAAGAAACCATCCATTTCTCACAAAGCTCAAAAAGGTTACAATTGATCGGTCTTCATTACTGTTCACCTTGAAACACTAAACACCATATTCCCTGTGGATTCGACTCCGGACTCAAACCAGATTATTACTACAACTTGACCGCCTGCACTTGGGTGTACATATTTTGAATCAAGTCATGTTATCCCTCTGCCTATAATTTCATTCTTGGATGGTAGATGTACAGTGCATTAAGAGCACTACCTTCTACATATCATTTGCACCTTCATTTCCCCACCAAGGCCGAAGTAGGTAAGGTAAGGGGAGATCAGGTTGTTGCTCAAGAATGCTACGTAGCCTCATCCAAGAATAGTCATACCATGGAAATGTGTCAGGTAAAGCTTGCCTGGTGGAACAATTGATCCTGATAGCATTGGGAGAAGCCTTGAATAAAGTAAGATATAAAGGTTCACAGCTTCCCTCCTAAGTTAGAAGAAAAATTGAGGATTTTCTATGCACCAACACAAATGTGTTCGCTTGGAGCCTTGAGAACATGCCATGAATTTATCCCAAGTTATAGTCCATAAGCTTACTGTGGACGCCTCATTCAAGCCAGTTAGACAAAAGAGGAGAGCTTTAAACCTCAAAATGGCCAAAGCTATTGCATTAGAAGTAGGAAAGCTCCTACATCCAAGGTCCATTAAGGAAGTTGATGAGAGCATAATATTGCATATATCATGTCTCATATCATTCATCTTTGCTTTGTTAGTTATCTATTTGCTTTGTTTTAGTATAGTTTTTTGTTTTATATAGAATATTTGTGTTTGCAGATAAATTAATGTAAGAACAAGGTTTTATATACATTTTGAAGCTTTGGAAAAATTTAGCAAGGAGTTAGAGGAGCTAGGAGTTAAGCCAGAAGCATTACAGTACTAATTAGGAAAAAGACTGGTTTTACCAGTAGGTTTCCTACTAGTTCATCAAGTGGCAAATTGAGATTCTACCTGTAATAGTAAATATCTACCGGTAGAAGTAAAACATAAATTTTTTCACCAGTATGTTATTACTTTGATACCGATAGATTCAAAACAGAGAGAAGTTCTACCAGTAGTTGTGAAGAGTTACCAACACATGAGAAATAGTAACTTTGCTAATGGTAGTTCGGGACTTGTTTCCTACTTGTTAATTAGTGTTTTAATCTAGCGAGAACTATGTTTGAAGAGAGTCAGCTTGGGCCTTTTCTAAGCAGCCTATTGGTGGAAAAATAGAAGGATAGAAGTCAGCCAATAACTCCTATAAATACTAAGACTAAGGAAGAGAGAAGACATTCAAGAATTCAAGAATCAGTCGTCTTTATTCTATTTGCTCCTTTAGAGTAGAATTAATGTTTACTCGTTCTTCAAGAGTTCTTCTATTGTTTTCTATTTCAAGCTTTGTTCTACTTTAGGTTATTCAATCTCTTGTGAGGCGAGTACATTAATTCTCTTTGTGTAATGACTTACGATTCTTTGCATTCAATTCAAGGTATTTACTTTCTATTAAACTTTCAATTCAAGTTCTATTTATTTTTCAATTATGTTGATGTTTATTTTAATTGATTTTGTTTTTACTTTTGTAATGAGTGAGTAGCCATTTTTTTGTTTGATCAGATGAGGGACTCTCATTCGTGAATGAAGATTTTGACCTAATTAGGGTTTTTCTAAAGATAAAGTTTTTTTACA
Source organism: Ilex asprella (assembly GCA_023539305.1). Classification (NCBI taxonomy): domain Eukaryota; kingdom Viridiplantae; phylum Streptophyta; class Magnoliopsida; order Aquifoliales; family Aquifoliaceae; genus Ilex; species Ilex asprella. Next base: position 492,630 of record CM042190.1, on the reverse strand, counting down.
TAATGGGGTATTGATATAGTAGGTCCTCTACCAACTGGTAAAGGACAGAATAGGTTTGAAGCAGTTGCCACTGATTGTTTTACTAAAGTTTCAAAGGCAAAACCATTAGCCACAATCATTGGAAACAAGCTTAAAGGCTTTATATGGAGATCCATAATTTTTTGCATTGGAATACCTAGAGTTCTCATAACTAAAAATGGGAAACAGTTTGATAATGATGCCCTTAGAGAATTCTATTTTGACTTAGGGATTTGAAATCATTACTCATCCCCCATCCACCCTCAAGCTAATGGTCAGGTTGAAGTCACCATCAGAACTCTACTGAAGGAATTGAAAATAGGATTGGAAGCCTCAAAAGAATTGTAGGTAGAAGAGCTTCCCAGCATTCTATGGGCCTACCGAGCAACGTAAGGTCTCCAACTGGGGAAACTCCATTCTCCTTAGCCTTTAGGACTGAAACAGTGATCCCGATTAAGATAGGACTAGAAACCCATAGGATCTACCATTTCATTGAAGAGAATAATGAGGAACAATTTAGTATCAATTTGGATCTATTAGAAGAAAGAAAGGACCAATCCCATATCAAGGTTGTAGCTTACCAAAGCCAAACTCACAAGTACTACAACAAAAGAGTAAAGATCTAGGAATTCTCCCTAGGGGAACTAGTACCAAAGAAAGTGGCCCTAGTGTCTAGGAATCCTAAATAGGGAAAGCTAGCTCTCAATTAGGAAGGTCCTTACCAGGTCATCCGAATGGTAAGGCCCGTGCTTGCCCTCCAAAGGAGTTGTATTTTCATGAAAGCTCCCAAACGTAAGAGAAAAGTATCATGTAGTAACTCGAACAAAAATTCCAAGGTCTTCTCCTCGGGGAAAGAATTGGAATCCGAGGTGATGAAAAATAAAAGGAAAAAGCTCTTTGCAGTTGAGAATTTTGAGAGTTAACTATTAATGAAATTGAAATTCAATAAATTGAAAATTGGATAATCTTTAGAATTTGTCTCACCTATGAATAAGAGTTTCTACCATAAATCTATAACTCATCTACTTTTATATTCAAACTACTATAAACAGATGGTTTTAAGTAAAAACTTTAAAAGAACTAATGTAACAATTGAAAGATGTTTTATGGTGAAATAATCAATATCTTAAAGGTCGCAAAAAACATCACTAATTATCTATACCAAAACTAATTGTATAAAGATAATCGGGAAGTATGAAAACCAATTAGATTTTTGAAAACATAACCTATTCAATCAATCTCATAAATGTTAAAACCCTAGTTTAAAGCATACAAGGTTGGGACTCCTTCCTCAGATTATCCAGAGGAAGACTACTCACTCATGATAATGGAAATAACACAAATCATTAAAGAAAACATAATTGATTTTAGAAAGATAAAGATTGAATTAAAAATGATTGCTTGTATTGAAAAACTAAATGTGAATAACAAGACCACGAAAGTAAAGACAACTGAATGTAAATATTGTTTGAACAAATGAAAGAATTGAACTTAAAAGAAGAATAGTGCAAAACTCTGTAAAATAATCCTAAAACTCTCTATCGTAAAGAACATGAAAAAGTAGAAGAAAAACTCTTAAACGTAATATCTCTATTCCCCAAAGGAGCTTCAATTTATTCTGGTTAGAAGGAGAATCTTTAGATCTTTGGTAAATATCTTCCCCAAAATTATCTCCTTCTTTAATTGGTTGAGAATTCCCAAAAGATATGGCAAGATCTGATCTTTAATTGAGCTTCCTGTGAAAATATGCCTCGACCTTCTGGTAGAACAATAAAGCCTACCATAAGAATCTTTGTCTAATAAAACTTCTGAAAGTATTGTGGCTTTTCCTACCAGTAGAACATCCAGTATGACTTTTCTAAAAAAAGTACTGAAAGTTTTTCTACAGGTAGAACACGTTTAACTATCTGTAGAACTTCTTTGATGAAAAAAAAATGTAAACTTCTGTAGTTTGCTACCGGAAGAATTGACTTACTACAGTTAGAACCTTCATCTTTCTGCCTTCCTACCGGTATAACAACAACCAGCAGAACTTCTCTTTTCTTCCAAAATACTTATAAGGCTCTTGACTTCATCCTTTCCTGAGAAAAATCATCCCAAATTATCTCTTGACTTCCTATTAATGCTTAATCTCAACCTTTCACCCAAATTACCTACAATCAAAAAAATCAGGGCTTAACACAAACTATACTAAGTAAATTGAATTAGTATATTAACAAACCTAAAGTGAATATGTTATGTTATAAAATAATGCAATGTTGAGTGCTCAACAAACCCTCCAACTTAGGCTTTACTAGTCCCTAGCAAACACTAATTGGAGAACATTGATGGATTACAACAAATTTCTCAACCAACCATATCAATAAAAAAACAATTGAACTAGGAAGCATAAACCCAAGGGAAATCAAACAAAAAGATCAAAATATATGTTCATTCATATTAGTCATAGTCTTTTAAGTATAGGTCAACTCAAAAGACTCAAAATTAAGCCTATACTCCTAAATATTCTTCTACTAGACTTAGACAAAAACTACTAGACTTGATCTAAAACTCTTAATCTAGTTAGCTAAAATCAACTTACAACTTCATCATTGGAATCAAAGAGGATAATTGGATGGTGAAAACTGTAAACCCCCACATGTTTATAGTAATATAAGGATAAAGGTGTATAATAAATTAATATATATAATGATGTAGGAAATACTAATATCGTAAATAAAAGTTAAAACTTGGTTTTAGTTCATGAATATATGAAATGATTTGTAATAGGACTTATATCAACTATGTTTGATGTGCAAATGTATATTGTATATGTTTGGGTTGGTTTTGGAAGGGTTTGGAATGGATTGGAAATGAAAAACAGAGAATATAGACAAAATTGGGCAATACCATACCGGTACTATGTTCCAGAACCATTTGGTCCAGTGAGTTAACCGTACCGGTACTGTGTACCGGTACAGCCGAAAGAGGTTTGACAGTTTAAAGTCGCGATTTGTGGTCCATTTTCGCCCTATAAATACATTAGTACGCCTCCTTTAGCCTCATTTCGGCCCTCTAACCCTAGAAACACTTAGAGAGGAAGAGAGAAGGAGAAATCTCAAGATTAAAAGTGAGAAACAAGATATTTAAGAGTGATTCAAGATTCAAGCCCTAGTTATTCAAGAGCCAAGATAGGGGTTTTCTTCCATGCTTGTTCATTGATGTTAGGGTTATTATATATGTATGTTTTGACTCCTAATGATATGTATTTGCTATTAGTTATTTGTTTCTTGGTTCTCTTACAATTATCTACCTGTTTTACACAAAGTTAGGGTTGTATACCCATGAAATCTCTCTTTTTATTTGAAAAACCTTAGTTTTCAAGAGTGATGGGTTTTCCTCTTGAACTCTTCCTTTATTCTTGATTTTAAAACCATAGTATTTTGTGTTGAGTAATAAAATGATATTGTTGTGATCTATTGTATTTTTCCTTAATTGGTTATTAGAATTGTTACATGATAAAAATTGAGAATTTTTTAGATAAGCTTGTAAAATGAGAAATTGTGGGTTTTGTATTTATTTAGAATTGTTGGTGAATTGAGAATATTTTGGTTTCCTCAGTTGTGTGGTTGTTGTGATGGACTTGAATTGCCATCGAGAGATGCTGTAGAGTGTTAGAGGTTAGTCTATCCCAATGGGGGTGAGATGGTTTCCTAACACTTGTAGTGGATTGTCATTTGCTAATGCGACCACTATCGTTCACTGGAGTTCGAACAAGGGATGGTATACCTTTCCTGGGAAGGGACTCATCACTGCCATTGGTATGGTAGATGTCCTTTCCCGAAGTGATTGTGCTTTGCTGGTTGTGATGTGTGAACTAGGTATAATCGTTGAGTAGATTCCTGAGAAGCAATCAACGTGTATGGCACGGGGATGAACCAATAAAAATTAAAATACGATTTATTGTTGAGAGTTGTCTTTTATTGTTTCCGTTAAATTTATTGTTATTGTGAAACTTGAGATCTGTTTAAAATATCCCTGTTTTATTTCAAAATTACATATGCTAGTTGTGAAATGATACCGAATGATTTTATATATATTTTTTAAACCTTGTTCGGGTTTGGAAGAATTTTCCTACAGAGCTTCGTGCTCACCCCCTACTTAACAACCTTTTCAGATTATCCTCTAGAGGAAGAGCTGGGAGTCGAGGAGCCCGCACATTAGGAGACTCATATAGACGGGAGCGTGGATCCCGAGGTGGATGCTTAGAGCGACCCCTTTCTTTTGTTCAAGACTAGGATATTATCTTGAACATTGTGAAGCTTAGTTTTCTTTTGTTATTCCGCTGTGCTATAATAGTTAAATTGTTGGGATGTAACTGCTATTATTTGGCATATTCTTTTGGATAATGTTGTAAGTATTTTATGGAGGATGAATGAAATCTTATTTATTGATGGATTATTTTAGTGCTCTTATGATGTGAATGGTTTATAAATTGTAATATTGTCTAGGGTGGTATTTGGGGCGTTACAAAAACTAGTGCCTACAAACTCAGGCTTTTTATCTCCAGACCAGGTGGCCTCTGACATAGAATCCTATTTATGTAGGAGTGATAAAGAGACAAGACCTTTCTTGAGGCCATTATCCCAATGATCAAGGCAATATAAAAAATTTCTTGGAGCACAAGGCTTAGGGAAAAAATCTTTACTGGTTCCTTGTTAGAAAGAAAGGCTTTTACAGTGAAAGATTTAGAAAACATTTGGAATTCCCAAAAAATCCTCGTTTTAATGCCCCAAATCTCTCACCTTCCAGTAGGTTAGACTCTTTGTTCATAACCTACTGGTTGTACATGCACAGTCGTTTGGTAGAACTACAAAATTCCTGAAAAAATTTCTATTTCTCTTTTTTCTTTTAACAAATCAAAACTAAACTAACCCTAAACTCAACATAAAAACCAATGATCTAATTTCATGCTCAGTTCCTAAAAATTATGCTATAAAACTTGATTCAATGTTGAATTCCATGCCTTGGAATTTCAAAACACCACATAAAAACAAAGCAAAAACCATTTTAGTAGGCAATCACGATTACATTTAGTCTATGCGATAAGCCTTTAAACCCCAAGGTGATCCCTAGTAGACAAGTTTTATTTTGTGAAGGTTTTTAGAAAAGAAACTTACAAAATTCTTTATTTTAGCTATTCTGATCACATCAGTTTCATCAAATTCAACAAAAACAACTATATGTCAATAGAATTTAAGCTCATTCACACATAACTATTTTCAGACCTGAATGATATGCAAAATTATTCTCAGATATTATCGTTAGAAACTTGTGTGTGTATGTGACATCAGCTAGATCAAGCGATTTATCAAGCATCATTCTCATCTCTTTTAAGCTATCCAAACTAGCTTTGACAGCAATTCTCCCAAATTCCACTTGGAATAGATCTCTCTGAATATCATGGTTGTTTCACTCATAGTATATGTGGGTAGGATTTACATTAACAAAACAAGTATATCCCACATATTTTCAACAATGAAAAAGCATTATGAAACGAATCTATATTGGCATAATCTCATCAAATAAAGTTAAAGTAATAAGAATGACATTATTGTTGTATCTATCTATCTATGAAATTCAATTCACCATCATTCTCAGAATCAATCAAAACTTTATTAAGGTTATGGGCTTTGGGTAAGGGTGAAAGAAACAAAGCATTAATATATTAAAAAAGAGTTATCCCAAGATACCTTTTTGCTTTCTTTTGTAACTCTTGACTGTTTCTTTTAAACATTTTTTTTTCTTTACTTTCACTTCATTCTCTTTTCTTTTTTTTGCCCTTTTTTTTTTCAAGCCTTTGGTTTTCTTTTCTCCCAAACATTCTACTGATTCTTTCACTTTTTCTTTTCAACTGCATTCCCTTTTCTTTCATGTTGTCCATGTTTGAGTTTTTGTCATAACTCTCCTAGCTTCCTTGATTAAAATTTAGCAATTCATTGGTTATTATATTTTTTTTACTTGACTTGGTTTACTTTATGGCTAAGAATTAGACATTCAAATCGGTTGAATCACAACTTAGAGGGAAACTTTTTAAGAAAGAACATGCTAAGGCTCAAAGTTATCCAAAAGATGGACTAAAATCCTTTTTCAAGAACAATGGCAAATTTAATTGATGGAGGTACAATCAACTAATCATTTCTCATACTCTAACCAAAACAATTATATGACACTATTTAAAGAAATGATGAAAGAACTATTTTTTGAGCAATTTTCATATAACCCTCTAAAATGATAGGCTCTAAACTCACAAGGTAATATGTTTGTCTCCATTATACATGTCAAGCTTTGAAAGACAAAAAATTATTTCAAAAATCACAAGTACACAATCATGGTGCATAAAATTTGAGTTTTTGATGACAATAATGCATAATACTCAAGCATCATGCTTTCAAAGCATAAAATTTGAGTTGATTACGTATGAACTATTGGATTGAATTTGAGTTTTTGATGACAATAATGCATAATACTCAAGCATCATGCTTTCAAAGCATAAAATTTGAGTTGATTACTTTCTACATATCAAATTTCTCAAAGAATTCAACTCGAGCATCATGCTTTCAAAGCTAAAGTAGAAATTTTTTCATTTATTTTTAGGAGCAACAAACAAACAAAAAGAAACGTAAAAATAAGAGAACAAACAAAACAGCGGTTAAAACCCTCACCCCCAACTTAAATTATGCATTGTCCTCAATGCGACACAAATAACTATATGCAAGAGAACAAATGAAATAGATAGTGGAACAAGGTTAGCTGAAAAGAATGGCTCCAAAAGGAATTCAACAATAAAACTAAAAGAAAAGAAAAGTAAAATAAGCAACAACTAATATACGTCAAATCATGAATGGAAAAAAAATCACTCATCTGGGAGATCCTAATAAACAGGATCAACTAGCTCCTCCATAAACTCCTCTGATGAAAAATCCTTCATGAATAGCTTCAATCGCTGACCATTCACTTTAAATGTTTGCCCATGCTTTGGATTCTCTATTTTCACTACTTCGTGTGGGAAAACTGTACACATTATGTAAGGGCTACCCATCTTGATCGTAGCTTACCTAGGGAAAAATGAAGCCGAGAATTGTATAAAAACATTTCTGTCATGGCTCAAAAGTCTTTAAAAAAAAAATTATCATGAAAAATTTGTACCTTTTCCTTCTAAATCTGAATACTCTCATATGCATCTCTTCTTATTTCTTCCAATTCATTCAAGTCCAATTTTCTATTTCTATCAACAAATTGTAAATTGAAGTTCAAAATTTTGATGGCCCAATATGCTCTATATTCTATCTCTATCGGCAAATGACAAGCTTTTTCATACAATATCCTATGGGAGACATACCTCAATGTGTCTTAAAAGCAGTCCCATAAGCCCAAAGAGCATCGGTTAACCTAAGTGATCAATTCTTTCTACAAGAATTAGCTATCTTTTCTAAGATATGCTTGATCTGTCTATTGGCCAATTCAGCTTGGCCATTGGTCTGTAGGTGGTAAGCCATGGACACTTTGTATGTAAGTGCATATTTATGCATGAGATTAGCAAATGACCTATTACAAAAGTGTAAACCAGCATAACTGATTATTACCGTAGGCATCCCAAACCTAGTCAAAATATTTTCTTTCAAAAACTTAATCATAACCTTGTGATCATTGGTCCTAGTTAGGATAGCTTCTACACACTTAGATACATAGTCAAATGCCAAAAAAAGTAAGCATACCCAAAAGAAATAGGGAAAAGAACCATAAAATCAATACCCCAACAGTAAAAAATTTACATCACAAATATGGGTGTAAGAGGCATCATATTCCTAGGGGTCACACGTCCTAATTGTTGACACTTATCACAATGCTTACATAATATAGAATAATCTTTAAATAATGTAGGCCAATAAAAATCACATTGTAAAATCTTAGTTGATGTCTTCTTGGATGAGAAGTGGCCTCCACAAGCTTTTGAATGGAAAAAAAATCATGTCTTTTTGCTCTTCATGGGGAAAACATCTCCTCATCACTTGATTGGGGTAGTATTTGAACAAATATGGATTGTCAAAGTAGAATTGTTTTACCTCACCCAAGAATCTTGTTTAGTCTCTTGGACTCCAATGACTTGGTAGCTGCCTTCTAACCAGATAATTCACAATATCAACATACCATGGTACAATTATATTCAAAGTAAATAAATGGTCATTAGGGAAAAAGTGAGAGATAGGAATGTTAGCATCTATGTCTACAATCACAAGCCTAGATAAATTGTCAGCCACCACATTCTTCACTCATTTCTTATCTTTGATAATGATATGAAACTCTTAGAGGAGAAGGATCACCTAGTCAAATTGGGATTGGCATCCTGGTTAGTCAATAAATACTTCAAAGCGGCATGGTTAGTATAAACAACAATAGGTGTCCTTATAATGTATGACTAAAACTCATCAAGTGCAAAAGCTACAACTAGAAAATCCTTTTCAATAATAGCATAGTTCATGTAAGCCTCATTAAATGTCTTTCTAGCATAGTAGATGACATGGGATTTCATGTCATGTCGTTGGCCTAGCATTACGCCAACCATGTAATCACTCGTGTTTCACATGAGCTCAAAAGGAAGTATCTAATTAGGTGGTTGCATGATTGGCGATGAAATGAGGAGTTTCTTAAGGTTTGTGAAAACTGCCTCACAATTAGTTGTCCACTCAAAAGGAACATCCTTGGCTAAAAGATGCCATAAAGGTCATGGCAATGCACTAAAACCCTTTATGAATCGCATGTAAAACCCGACATGACCAAGGAATGATCGAACATCTTTAATAGTTTTGGGAGTAGAGAGGTTAGAAATCAACTCAACCTTAGCTTTGTCCATATCTATCCCCTTCTTTGGCATAATGTGACCAAGGACTATCCCCTTAATCACCATAAAATGACACTTTTTCCAGTTAAGCACCAATCCTTTGTCTTCACACCTCTGTAGTACCAAGTTCAAAATTTTCAAGCAACCCTCAAATGAATCACTAAACATATAGAAATTGTCCATAAAAATTCTGACAATTTTCTCTGCCATATCACTGAAAATCCCCATCATGCACCTCTAAAACGTGCCCAGAGCATTACAAAGCCTAAATGGCATGCTTCTGTAGGCAAACGTTCCAAAGGGACACAAGAAGGTTATCTTTTCTTGATCTTTAAGGACTATCTCAATCTGGTTATAGCCGGAATACCCATCTAAAAACTAGTACAACGTATGCCCCACAACTCGTTCCAAGATTTGGTCAAGGAAAGGCAATGAAAATGGTCCTTTCTGGTACATGAATTCAGCTTCCTACAATTGATGCAAACCATCCACCCGGCCTCTATCCTTATTGGAATTAACTTATTCTTCTTAGTACCGACCATGGAGACTCCCAAATTCTTAGAAAGTATGATTGTAGGAATCTCATATTTGCTATCAACAATGGGGAAGATAATTCCTACATCGAGTAGCTTCAAAACTTCAACTCAGACCACATTCTTTATTACGGGATTTAATTACCGCCGTGGTTGGTGGGAAGGCTTTCCGTCTTGTTCTAGGTAGATCTTATGAGTGCATATGATCAACTAATCGCCTTTAAATCTACTAGAGTCCACTCAATAGCTCCCTTATGGACCTTCAATAATTGTTATAACATTGATTCTTGCTCAAGTAAGAAAGATGAACTGATCACCACTAGAAAAGTACGACTCCCTAGATAAGCATATTTCAAAGTAAATTGAAGTGACTTCAAATCAAGTTTGGATGGTTGAACAGTTAATGGTAGAGCATACTTCTCCATGGGTGATAATTCTTCAAACTTAGGCTCTCACGAACTTAGAACAAAAGCTTCTTCTTAAATCTTCTGCTTGTTGCTCCGTGATGGTGTCAATGAAATTTACTTGATGTAACTTTCCATCATCTTCGAGATGTCTTCCAAATATTTAACGCATTTAGCTCTAAAGTCATATTCTCGAAAGTCAGCTTCATAATTAAGGTAATAGAGGTTGCAAGAAATGGTCATCCCAAAATAACAGAGATCTAAACAGACGAGTTAGTAATAGGACAAGTATCAAGAACAATAAAATCAATTGAGAAGTAAACAATCTCCACTTGGACTAGAACATGCTCTACTATTCCTCGTGGCATCTTCACACTTCTGTCGGCAAGCTGGAGTGTGATGGATGTTGGCTTTAATTCTCCTAATCCAAGCTGCACATATACGAAATAGGGAAGGAGGTTTACATTTGCACCCAAATCTAGCAGTGTTTGTTCTACTCGACAGTCCCCAATGATGATTGAGATGGTAGGATAGTTGGGATCTTTGTATTTGGGTGGAATGTTCGTCCTTAAAATGGAGCTTACTTTCTCTACGAGGAAAGCTATATTTTGCATATTAATCTTCATCTTCACTGTACATAATTCTTTCAAAAACTTGGCATAAAATGGTACCTATTTAATTGAATCCAAAAGAGGAATTTTAATTTTTACCTACTTAAAAATTTCAAGAATTTTAGATATATTAGATAACTTAGCAGGCATATACAGTATATGAGGGTAAGGAGTATGCATAGGACAACTATTTTCAGCAATGTCAAGTAGCTCTATCTCTTCTAAATCACCTGAGGTCTCTTTTTCTGTAGGCTTAGAGACCTTTGGTGGGATAGTCTTATCTACTTCTTTACCACTTCTTAGAGTAGTAATGGACTTTAGTTGTTCAACATTTTTAGTTGTTTCAATCTTGTGTTCACCTTTGGGATTCTCTTGAGGTTGAGTGGGGAATTTCCCCTTTCTCCTGTTGCATTGCCCCTGTGGTTGTGTTGATCTTTATGATTTTTGACCTAATTTCATTTAGAGCTTGAGAATTCTGATTGTTAATGTTATTCTAGGTCTGAGTGTATTGTTGTAACAATTCATCTATAATCCTTTTGTGGGGTGGTTGGTAAGGAGGTAATGCTTGGATGTTTTCGTTGTAATCCCTAATCTTTGCACATCACCCTCAAATGTGTATATGTCTTATGTGTGAAGGGGAGTGTCACTCTCCCCCATAATGATGTGAGAAATGGGGCAACGAAATAACGGTGGAATGAAATGTGTGTGTGTGTGTGTGGACAAAAGTGCTCCCCAAGCGCAGAGAGACTTTCAAATGTCGTGTTTTATTTGAAAAAGTATTTCAAGGTCGCCTCCTCAGGGAAGGAGGTCGAATTGTGTGAAGGTGATTTTGGTGAAAAAGAAAAAGTGTAAAAATCTTTCAGTTTGAGTTTTGTGATTATGTTTTTGCCAAAAATGAAAGGAAAAATAAGTGTTGGCTAATCTGAAGGGTTCAATCCAATTGAAATTCCAAGTCAACTCAAAACCTTCTTCGAATAGACCCTAGATGTTCGATTGATTCGTGAGAAGCTCGGGAAGAGATGAAAGTGAGGATCCAAGAACAACCTGTGACAAGTCTACGGAATATCAAAAACTCATAATCCCGTCCACACTCATCCAGTCAAACCAAACCATCGTACTCTAAGAAGAGGAAAGAAAATGAGTTGAAATGACATACTCAAGGGGAGGTTTCCCTTGGATTAGCTACTCATAACTAAATGAAAGACATGCATAATGTAAAGAGACATAATGAAGAAATGAAGATTATAACTTAACTTAATGCAAGAAATCTTAAACAATGAAGAAAAATATTCAATACCCATTTTAAAACTTTAAATCAAGAAAACTTAACACAACAATGGTAGAAACTAAGATACTCAACTAAACTTGCAAAGAACTTGAGATAAATGACATTAAAAGTAAATAATGAAATCTTCTTCCTTAGAACATTCTAAGCTTAGGTAGCCACCATCTCAAAGCTTGTGGAATGCTGAATATATGATGGTGAATGATGCATTTTCGTCCATAAGGCTCCCCTAGCTTGTGAGAGCAGACCTCCTATCAATGGGAAGTGATTTGATGCATTGGACAGGCTAGGAAGAGCTTAACATGCAACTCTCTTGGCAGCCTCCTTCTCTTCCATCCTTATTAATGTCATTTTCTCCAAAGTCCAAGCATGGGTGATGTAAGAAATGTAGATGTGTAAGGGATGTCAAAGGACAAGTGGGAGAATCAATGGTGGGACCCCTAAGTAAGTGGAGCATGAGTTGTAGGCATTTTGGGCAAAACCTACAAGTAGGTTTTGGCTACTAGAGTAAAAACTACCGGTAGGTCTTTCCGTTTGGTTGCCTGCAACCGAGCAGTTTTTGTAGAATTGTCATGATTTTTGATCCAACTGTCTGATTGAGCTAAAATTTTGATACAATACAGAGGACATCCAAATATAAAACTTTTATGTTTTTCACTTTTTCATATTAAAAGTGGATCATGGTCAAAAAGGAGAAAAACCGAGGCATTGCAACCAAATGGTGCGGGTGCTGGTGTCTATGTTACCAAGCATCAATTCCTCCTTCATTTCTTTCACTTTTAAGCCTCCAAATCCTCATGTAGTGTGTCCATGTCTTCATCACTCATCCACACTTAGTTTCAAGGTTCCAAAATTCATTATTTACGCTATAAATACCTGCAATTTCAAAATTTCAATATTATTTATAAATTCGACTAACTTTAAGTACTTAAATGCAAAGTTGAGTTAAAATACATTTAATGAGGCTATTTGTAAACCCCCACGTGTTTATATTCATATAGTGATATAATTGTTTATTAATTGGTTTTCACATGATAGTATAGGTGATGAGATACGCATAAATCCTATAGAGTTGAAAAGTAGAAATAAATACAAGTGAGGCGAATCATTGGTGTGATGTAATATTTAGTAGGTGTTAATGTTGATAATAATAAATATTTAGCTAAAATTTAGTTTGTGACCTATAAATATTTGAAAACATTTTCATTAGAACTGTTAGGTATCAAGATTTATGTGGAAAACCTTGTTAAACATTGTTGTGATGGTTTTGGAAGGGTTAGGAATGGATTGAAAATGAAAAATGGATGATGCAGGCAAATTTGGGTAGTAACTATCGGTAGTCAACAAGTAGTCGAGTGTCCAGTGTACCCGAACTACTGGTAGTCAACAGGTAGTCGAGTGCCTAGTGTACCCGAACTATCGGTAGTCAACAAGTAGTTGATTATCCAATGTACCCGTCCTATCGGTAGTTGCTGTAAAAATTCAAAATTTTTAAGTCGCGAACAACCGGTTCCCCTTCCACTATAAATGCTTAATGATGCCTCCTTAGCCTTTATTTCAGCCATTCTAACCCTAGAAAACCTTAGAGAGGAAGAGAGAAACACAAGATCAAAGGGGAAAACAAGAGATTTAAGGGTTGATTCAAGATCAAAGCCCTAGTCCTTCAAGACATCAAGGTAGGAGATTTCTTCTCTTTCTCTTACATTAAAGTTAGGGCTTATGTATATATGTATGTTTTGCTCTAAATTTTATATATATTATATGAAATCATCCTCTCTTAGTCTTATGGGCAAAGATTACATGTTTTTTAACAAAGTTAGGGTTGAATACCCGTGAAATCTCTTTTTGATTTTAAAACCCTAGTTTTGGAGAGTGGTGGATTTTTTTCTTAAATTCTTCCTTTATTATTGAATTCAAAACCATAGAGCTTTGTGTTGAGTAATCAAATGATGTTGTTGTGATCTCTTGTATTTTCATAATTGATTATTGGAATTGTCACATGATGAATTTGGGAATTTTTGAGATATACTTGTAGTTTGAGAATATGTTGGTTTCCTTATTGTATGGTTATTGTGACGGACTTGAATTGCCATCTAGAGATGCCGTAGAGTGTTAGAGGTTAGTCTATCCCAGTGGGGGTGAGATGGTGTCCTAACACTTGTAGTGGATTGTCATTTGGTAATGTAACCACTATCGTTCACTGGAGTTCGAACTAGGGTTGATATACCTTTCCTGGGGTGGGATTCATCACTGCCATTGGGATGGTAAACGCCATTTCTCAAAGTGATTGTGATTTGTGATTGTGATGGTGGACTAGGTATAATCGTTAGGTAGATTCCTGAGAAACAATCAACATACGTGGCACGGGGATGAACTAATATATATATATATGAAATCATGAATTGGATTATGTCAGAGCCGGTGCATTGGTATGGGACAATGCAACGGCAGGCGCCCTTTCTAACCATTTGAAAGTGGTTTCTTATTGAGAAATGATTTTACTGTTTCCATTTAATTATCACTATTGTTTAAAATTGAGATCTGTTTAATTGTCCCAGTTTTATTTCAAAATCCATATATGTTATTTATGAATGAGACCGACATGTTTTACATTTTTCTAAACCTAGTTTGGGTTTGGGAGGATTTTGCTACAGAGCTTCATGCTCACCCCTTACAGTTAAACATTTTTTAGACTTGGTACTAGAGGAGAATCTTGGAGTTGACAAGTAGGGGTATTGGGAGGCCCCACCCGAGGGAAATCTAGATCCCGAGGTGGACATGTAGAGATATAGCTTCTTTTGTACTAGACTTGAGAATTTATTTTGAGACTATGTGAAGTCTAGTTTTCTTTTGTTATTTCCGTTGCGTTACATTAGTTGATTTTAAGAATGTAAAGGCTTAGATGTGTCTATTCTTTCGGGATAATGTTGTAGACATTATTTATATGTGATGAATGGAATTTATTTATTGATGGATTATCTTAGTGCTATCATTAAATAAATGGTTTTAGAATGTAATGCCATCCAGGGTGATTTTTAGGGCGTTACACCGTTACATATGCAATATTATGCGCTCATCATACCCCCCAACTTAATATTTGCTAGTACCTACCAAATTGAATGTAAAAATTAAGAAAATAACAATAAACTTGTACTATTTCTGATATTGCATTTAGCAATGCGACAAGCTTTTAAACCCCTAGGTGATCCCTGGTGGACGAGTTTTATGTCGTGAAAGTTTCCAGTGAAGATACCTACAAACTTCTTTTCCTAGTGTCCAATATTTAAAACATATGCCCATTCCCTAACTAGCATTGGGATGTCGAAATAGCTTGTCCAATGCACCCAAACTAATCACACATGAAACACATCATAGCCTTCAATGCTATTCTAGAGTATTCACCTGTGCATTTCCTTTCAAACCTCGTGTGCGTGTGAAATAAATATATAATTTCAGCATTTACTCAATAGAATTCACATTCACTTAGCTATTCAAATTCAACTTTGATGCAAAACTCACCAAGGGTTTCTCTCAACAATGAATCACACTATGATTATCTTGGCATGCTCTCCATGTGTTTATGTGAGTTAGAATCTTGTGCACAAAAAGAAGTATGCTCACATATAATCCAAAAATGAAGTTTATGCATGACAATGAAGCAACCTTGGCATAATCTCATGAAAGGAATGCTAGGGCATTAGATAGCAAATTCTACTTATCTTGTTCTTTAAAAGTATGCTTTCCCATGCTTGATCTAGATCATTTAGGACTTTCAAAGGTTATAATGGGGCCTTGGGGTGATATATAAGCAAATGAAATGAAAGATATAGGATAACAAAGAGGGTTGTTCCGAGTGGATGACCTTTATTTCAAAAAGATCTCCCTTTTATAGGATTTCTTGGCTAACACCATCACTTCACTCTTTGTTTCTTTTTCTTCTTTTCCTTAACATTTTCCTTTTTCTTTGATTATTCTTTCTTCTTTCACCCCTTTTTCTCTTTTTCTTAGATTTTCATTCTTTTTCCATTCAACTCTTTGAGTTTCAACGTCAGTCATCACTTTGTTGGGTTTCCACATCACCATTCCTTCACTTTTTATGATTAATCATAGTCATCTCTCGGAACAACCAAGGTGTGGTAAACTTTATCTTTTTGCACTGGCTTGGTCACTTGTGTGGTATGGAAATAAAATTTCAACAAGGCTCAAACATGGCACTAGGGATATAATTTCACAAATAAAAAAGGCCAAGGCTCAAAGTAAATTAAAGATGGCTTAATATCATTTCTAGATAGGCATGGGAGAGCACATTGCATTTCATGAAAAAGGTCAATCAACTACCCAATTGCACCTAACCAAAATAAGCATAATGAGATTATTGAACACATTTGGAATTTAAAAAATTATTCTTTGAGTAAATGTAAGTTCCCTCTAAACAAGGATTGACATTAAAGCTCACATTGGTTCTTACTCATCTCTACTCTTCATGTCAAGCACTAAATGTGAATTCAATTCGTAAATTGCCAAAATTACAAGTTTATGGTGCACTTATGGTTGAGTTCAAAAGCAAATAAGTATGTGATACTCTTAGCAATAGGATAAACTTCTATAATGTGCTCATGTATTCAAAGTTCAAAATGAAGATCAAGTAATCATAAATCCCATAGCAATTAGGTTAGGGGAATATAGTTCAATATTAAATATTTTAAGTGTCAGGGAATAAGTGGGAGGCCCAATGATGGGATCCCCAAAGTTGCAGAGCTCGAGTTGCACAATCTGGCATGTTTCAACAAAACCTACTAGTAGGTTTCACTCAAATGAGCAAAACCTATCGGTAGGTTTGCGGTATGTGCAGGTTTAGTAGCCAAAACCTACCAATAGATTTTTTCTTGTTTTGCAAAATTCTTGGATCCTCCACCTTTCAAGTAAACATCAAACCTCCACCTCATCTCCAAACAACTCAAGCATCATGATAGGGCTTAACAAGCACATTTGAACCCTTTTCACCCAAAAATTTCAAAATTTTCACATTTTCCATTATTTTATACAAAAAGTGGTGGAAAATATAAATGGTGCACCTCAACTCCCAGCTTGAATCATGCATTGTTCTCAATGCATAAGGAATCATGAAATGAGTCAAATGAAAGTAACATGGGAATTGTCCTCAAAAAGTTTGTTTACACCCCAAACTTAAACTCGCACATGATATTAAATGAGATTTTCTACGATGATGCTCAAAGTGCATTGAGTCCAAATTCAAATGTTATTTATATCTTATTGGACATTATATTGTTGTTGTAATGATACATCACATTGTATATGCATAGGAACATCGCATCATAAGGGGGTGTGTGTGCATGGTTGTTGTCAACACCACACTTGGTGATGACAGGTGGGCTTGGGAAAGTTGGGTTGAAGGCCTGGCTGGGTCGCATGGCTTGCACAATAAATTAGGTTGGGGTTAGCAAGAAGGGCTAGAAGATCCCTCAGGTGCAAGGCCCGTTAATTGGGGTACGCACTCCCTTGGTTCGGTCCATAAATTGTGTGAGTGTACGCAAAACCCTCGGTAGAAGTCCATAAATTTAGTGTGGGTTGGGTTACCCTTGGTGTAAGTCCATGAATACCCACCCCAAGAAAGACCCTAGATTTATAAATATCATTTGATGTTCCACAAAAATAAAGGATTCATACACATTGGCATAACATGTGTTATGGGAGCAAGCGAGGGCTGGAGTTGTGTTGCCTGAGTAAATCTCATCTCATTTCATGGCATGACATAATAAATTCCAACATTGAGTTGCATATTCTTGATTGGAATTGTTATGGATGGTTGATTGTTGCATGTGAACATTTCATATGCATCTAGGTCAGGGAGTAGCCTTTTTAGGAGATATCCTATTGAGTGTGGGTCACCCTTTATGGGATAATATTTTAGGTGCGGAGTTCACACTGGTGAAAATCTCCTAATTCTAGCCTCAAGGGTGAAGAAGGCCGACTTGTGGCTTTTATGACTCATTTTGCATAATTTTTGTGAAACTCCCATTTTGGTATATAAATATAAAAGAATTATAATCAAACTCATATGGACTATTTTAATGTAAAAAAAAATACATTTGGTTATATGAGTATGGATAAATAGACCCAGTGTAGTCAATGTTTACTTATAAATAGACCCGATGTGGTCAATATTTATTCATAAATGGACTCAGTGTGGTAAATGTCGTATAATTACATAGGTTGTGTTTTGGGTAGAGGTTTTCGTATAAAGGAGACTCTGCCCGAATTTTGTTAAATTAAGGACCCCTGATTTTTGGGGCGTCACATCTTGGTATCAGAGCCTAGGTATACGATTTACCTAGGGTTTGAGGGGCTTGGGTTTAGTTCATTGCATCCATTGTGCATTTCATGTTGTATGCTTTACTTGTTACATGTTATGTGCTATATGCTATGTGGATTATATGCATGGTAAGATGTACATGGAAATAGACACACTAGGGTTAGAAAACATAACCTTAAGGGTCGAAAACAAATGAACGGAGTGGTTCACGGGGTAGATGTCTACTAGTGGTTGACATATGCTCAACTAGTTAGACAAGGAAGTAAATCTCAAAGTTTGAACTTTGATCCCTATTTTGGGATATTAAGTAAATATTTTGTTGCTATTTGACATGTGTGTAGATAACAAATAGAAGAAGAGGACGCGATCGAGGCAGCGGGCAAAACAACCAACCACCACTGGCTTTTGACAAACAAGCCTTCATGGAGGCTATTGGCAGGATGACAGCCACCATTGCACATATTAGTGAAAATGCGGGGCAAGGAGGCTCAAGTAACCTCCAAAGGTTAAAGGCACACAAAACTCTGACTTTTCTTAGAGGGGCGG
The DNA here is from genome assembly GCA_023539305.1 of Ilex asprella. Classification (NCBI taxonomy): domain Eukaryota; kingdom Viridiplantae; phylum Streptophyta; class Magnoliopsida; order Aquifoliales; family Aquifoliaceae; genus Ilex; species Ilex asprella. The sequence goes on along the minus strand of CM042190.1, from coordinate 474,018 downwards.
ATCCGATGGTGGTCGACCATTGATTCCAACAAGTTGGCAAGATTTTTGAGGCTATGGAAATCACCTCCTACATTCCAGCTTGAGGGAGAAGCCCATATGTGGTGGGATTGGGCAAGGGCCTTGAATAACCTAGAGACAATGACACAGGGAGAGTTCCAAGAGCTCTTCATTGGCAAGTACTTTCCATTGGTGATTCGACATGCGACAGCCCAAGAATTCTTGGATTTGAAGCAAGGGACCATGATGGTGATGGAATACATGGCTAAGTTCATTGATTTTGCCCGTTTTTATGATGATTATGTGGCCACAGATATGGCCAAAGTTAGGGGTTCGAGGATGGGTTGAACTTGTCCATCCGGGGCAAAATTATGGGCCACTACCTGCAAGAATTGGACTTGATGGTCGAGACAGCTATGACCATTGAGAGAGAGGTTGATGAAGAAGGCCAATCCTATTCTTCTAGTTTAGGGAAAAGGCATAGGACTTTTACTTCACACAGACAATAGGGACTGGGCCATAGCCATCAAGGCCAAGGCCATGGTTGATCCTCCCAAGGTGGGGGAAACTTCAGGCCAGCATATCAGGTAGGTCAAAAAACTTGCTATCATTGCCACTAGCCGAGTCATGTGAGGTGGGATTGTCCTCAAAGGCAGGGATCCAAGAGTTATGGGGCGTCTTAGTCCTAGTCATTAGTGGGGCAGCCACAGACATACTTTGTTACTCCCTACCCCACCATGGGCCAGGAAAGTCAATTTAGTTCCAGGGCACCACTCAGGCCCCTACCACTTTTCGAGTAGGGACTCCGCAGTCAGGCCAGATAGGCCAAGGCATAGGCCAAGGTTGGGGACAAGGCATGTAGGCTAGGACTTCGGGGACTTAGGGGAGTTTCGACACCATCACACCTCAAGCTGAGCCATTGGATCAGTCAGTTATTTATGGTATACTTTTACTCTCTTACTTATGGGCAAGGGTTTTATTTGACTCTATTGCGTCACATTCATTCATTTCTTACATCATGTGTGAGGAATTTGGGCTTAGAGGTTGATACATTGGAAGAGCCGTTGTACGTGAATTCACCCCTAGGAACTAGGGTGTGTGATGACCAGATATATTAGGGTTGTAAGTTAGAGATCTTGGGAGTTCTACTCACCATGGACCTTAGGGTCATGAACAAGTCAGAGTTCGATGTCATCCTTGGGATAGACTGGTTGACAGCACATTAGGTCATCATTGATTGTGATCAGAAGAGGATAACTTCTTTCACATCGGACGACATTTGTTTCAAGTTTCAGGGAGAAAAGCACGATGTCTTGCCCTAAGCCGTGTATGACTCTCAATGGCACGGGCAATTGATGGGTCGGCTTGCAAGCCTTACTCTGGAGTACTAGATGAGACAAGAGTTAGGCCTACCTCGGGTTGTTTGTGAGTATGATGACGTTTTTCCTGATGAACTATCGAGATTACCTCCCCATAGAGATGTAAACTTTAGCATCGAGTTGAATCCGGGTACATCTCTTATTTTTATGACTCTACAAAGGATGGTGCCAACCGAGTTACAAGAACTCAAGTTCCAATTACAGGAATTATTGGACAAGGGATTTATTAGATCGAGCACTTTACCTTGGGACGCTCTGGTATTATTTTCTAAGAAGAAGGATAACACCCTTCGCTTATGTATAGACTATCGGCAGTTGAACTAGGTCACTATCAAGAATAGGTACCCTTTGTGTGTAGATTATTTTTATAGTTTTTTTTCTTAGTATTTTTCTTGAAGACAAGCAAAGATTTAAGTTTGGGAGTATTTGATGAGTGGGTTTTATACCTACGAATTAAGTATTTTTGGTGTGATGAAATTACAAGTTTTTGATTATTTTTGTTCATTTTTATTTATTTTGTGTGTTTTGATGTTATTTTGTAGGGATAACCATTTGGAATGAATAATGATCATTTGGGAGGAAAATGGTCAAATTGAAGCTTAAAGGTTGGATTTTTGGAAGAGGAAGCTAAATGGCATTTTAGACCTAGAAGGGGGGGCACCCCTGTGCCAAATAGGGTGCTCCTGTGCCCTCAAGGGAAGTAAGTAGGAGCCTAGGTGCCATATTTGGCTCCCCCACGCTTGTGTTGGTCTGTGATGCGATTTTTACCTTGTTTTTGACTCGAAATTGGACTCTAAGGATATATATGCTAGGGTTTATGTGGGGGATGATATAATCTGAATTTTGGGGCTGAAAACATCTTGATAAGCCAAGGAATTGGAAGAAAATTGAAGATAAGAATCGAACGAATCAACAAGAAGAAGATTGGAACCGAAGGCTAGAGAGGGTTGAAGATTGCAACTAAGATGTTTAATGTTAGAATTATGTTTTTCCATTACATTATGAACTAATTTTTTATTAAGATTGCAACGGAACCTAATGCTTAGTTAAATTGATCTACTCTTGTTTCTAGTTCTATTGATCATACATAAGTTGTTTGTCATATTTTGTGCTTAATATATGATTGTGTGGCCACAAATCAATTTGACAACCTAGATGAAATTAGGAGATGAATTCTAGGTTTAGATCTGAATATGATGACATACGTCTGTTTAATTCTTCTTAGGATTGAATTGTTGGGTTTATGTATAGGATAGGAATATACCTATATGTCGTGTATAACTTTTATGAGAGTTTGAACTTAATGAATCTATTTCAACTTATTTTTCTTAGGAATATAGCAATTTAATTGGGAGAGATATGTTTATCTTACTATCAGAAGAGGTTTGATAAATAATTTTGAAGTCTCGGTTAACAATTTATTTTGATCAATTAACTGGAAAGGTTTATACGAATCATTAGGGGAAGTTGTAATCTTAAATTCTTTTTATCTGATAAATTCAACCCTTGAAAATTAAGTTTAGGTTTAGTTTTAAATTAGTCATTGCATAGTTCAATTCCAATTGTTTAAATAAAATTGAATTGATATATAGTTAGAACTTGGAAGTTATTAGCAACAATTCTCCATGGGAACGATACTCTACTTATCACTTTATTACTTGTTGATCGTGTATACTTGCACGTAAATTGTCAATATCAAATTCGGACAACAAGTTTTTGTGGGACTAATTAGCAAGGGCATTCGTCAAACCCACCACCACAAAAATTTTCACCAAGTCCACCTCCACAAGGTTTTTCCCAAGGACCATCCAATCCTCCCACATATCAACCTCCTCACAAAAAGAATTTAGAGGATATGGTTCATGATTTCATTCAAAGTCAAACTACCATTAACAATCTAAATGCCACAACTTTTAATGACCTTAGGACCCAACTCACAAAGTTGACAAACTCCATGGGGGCATCACAACAAGAGAAAGAAAAATTCTCTGATCAACCCCAAGAGAACCCTAAAGGGCAACATGTCATTGAGTCGTCCGAGCCCACCAAAGAGAGTTGTGAGCAACTTAAGGTGGTTACCACCCTTTGTAGTGGCAAAAAAGTTGACAAAACCATTGTGCCAAAGGTCTCCCCCCAGGCCACATTTCCAAAAGAAAAGACATCTTAGGTGACACCATCAAGGGTGAAGTGAGTGAGAAGAAAAAAAGTGAGGTGGTAGAGAAAAAAAAATTAATTGATGACAGTCTGCTTATTTCCCCATGCCTGCTCCTTTTCCTAATCGTTTGAAGCCACTTGTTAAGATGACTAATTATGTTGATATACTTGAAATGTGTAAGCAGGTAAAGATCAACATTCCACTCCTTGATGCCATAAAGTAAATTCTATCATGTGCAAAGTTTTTGAAGGACTTATGCACGGTGAAGAGGAGACTTAATGTCCACAAGAAAGCATTTCTCACCAAGCAAGTGAGCTCGATTTTGAGGATAAACACTCCTTTGAAGTTTAAAGACCCCGGCTCTCCTTGATTTGGGGGCCAGTGTGAACCTCTTTCCATACTCGGTGTACCAATAACTTCACCTCGAAGAATTGAAGCCTACTCCAATCATGCTTCAACTAGTGGACCATAGTGTTTGAACACCAAGGGGAGTAGTTTAGAACGTTTTAGTGCAAGTAGATAAATTTTATTTTTCCGTTGATTTTATTGTGCTTGACACTAAAATTTTAGTAATACTAGGTAGACCTTTCTTGCTACATCTAATGTTGTAATTAATTACAGAAATGGTCTTATGAAGTTAGCATTCGGGAACAAAACTTTGGATCTCAATGTGTTCAACTTGTCCAAGCCACCGGGGGATGATGAGGAGGTGCATGAAGTAAATAGAATTGACACCTTGGCGGAAGAGCACTTGGAACTTTCGGGCAAGTTAAAATTGAAAGAAGTGAGGAATGTTGACTTAGAGGAGATAGAGGAGCAAGAGGAATTTGATAGTTTGAAAAGGGTAGAAAAGTGGATCTCTACATTTGAAAAGCTCCCACATCAAGACAAAAAGATTTTTCAATCAAATGAGCAAAAGCCAAAATTAGAGTTGAAATCACTACCATCTCATTTGAAATACGCATATCTTGGAGATGATGAGACATTCTCGGTGGTGATTTGCTCGACATTGAATGCAAAACAAGAAGAATAGCTCTTAAAAGTATTAAGGAGGCATAAAGGGGTGATTGGTTGGACAATTACTGACATCAAGGGGATAAGCCCCCTTATTTGCACACATAAGATCTATTTTGAGGACAACACCAAACCGTCTAGACAACTACGAAGAAATTTGAACCCAATCATGAATGAGGTGGTGAGGGACGAGGTGATGAAACTACTTGACGTGGGCATCGTTTTTCTGATTGCTGATAGTAAGTGGGTTAGCCCCACGCAAGTAGTACCCAAGAAATCGGGAGTCACAGTTGTGAAAAATGAGGAGAATGAGCTTATTCCTACAAGGGTGATCACTTGTTGGAGTGTTTGTATTGATTACAGGAAGATCAACTTGTGCACAAGAAAAGACCACTTTCTAATGCCATTCCTCGACCAAGTGTTGGAACAAGTAGCCGGGTATCTATTCTATTGCTTCTTGGATGAATACTCTGACTACAATCAAATAGAAATTACATTGGAAAACCAAGAAAAGACTACCTTCATTTGTTCCTACGATACATTTGCTTACCGTCGTATGCCTTTTGGGCTATGTAATTCCCCTAGAACCTTTAAATGTTGTATGATGGGGATCTTTAGTTATATGGTAGATAAGATTGTTGAGGTGTTTATGAATGACTTCTTAGTCTTTGGAGATTCTTTCAGTGGGTGCTTGGAAAAGTTGGAGAAATTTTTGGAGCGATGTGAAGAGAAGAGTTTAGTCTTGAATTGGGAGAAGTGTCAGTACATGGTGACCCAAGGAATTGTTCTCGGGCACATCATTTCGGTTAAAGGGATCGAGGTTGACAAATCAAAAGTGGAGGCCATTTCTAACCTCCCTATGTCAAGAGTCATCAAAGATATCAGGTCATTTTTGGGTCATGCAGGATTTTATCGTCGTTTTATTAAAAATTTTAGTGTTTTGGCCCGAACTTTGACCAATTTACTGTATAAAGATGTCCCATTTGTGTGGTAAAATAGTTGTGAGACATCTTTCACAAAACTCAAAAGTATGCTTGTCACACCTCCGATTATGTGACCACCCAAGTGGGATTTGTCTTTTGAGCTTATGTGCGACGCGAGTGATTACGCAGTCGGCGAAGTACTTGGTCAAAGGGAGAAGAATAGACCTTATGCAATATACTACGCTAGCAAGATGCTTAATGATGCCCAAACTAATTACACTACCACAGAAAACGAGCTGCTAGCGGTTGTATTTGTATAAGATAAATTTCGTTCCTACATCATTAGTTCACCGATAGTTATTTATACTGATCATTCTACTTTAAAGTATTTGTTGTCTAAGCAGGATGCCAAACTGAGACTTATCAGGTGGATCCTCCTACTCCAAGAGTTCAATCTGACAATCAAAGACAAAAAGGGAGTGGAGAACGTGGTGGCAGACCATTTGTCCTGACTAGTGATGGTGCAAGAGGTCGATGAGAACATTCCTATCCCTGATTCCTTCCTTAATGAACATTTAATTTCAATTCATTCTATTTGTCCTTGGTATGCTGACATATGTAATAATCTTATAACATAACAAATACCACCGCATTGGAGCCCAGAGGATCAAAGAAGATTTATGGCAGATGTAAAGTACTTCTACTTTGACAATCTATACCTGTTCAAGTACTGTCCTGACCAAGTCATGCGTAGATGCATACTAGAGAATGAAAAGCGGGATGTCCTTGCATTTTGTTATTCACAAGGACCTCAGTAAAAATTCTGCAGTCAAGTTTTTATTGGCCCTCTCTTATAAAGGATTGTATTTCATTTTGTAATGAATGTCATAGATGCCAAAGTTTGGGTAGCTTGACCCAAAGGAATATGATGCCCCTTTCCCCTGTGATTGTTATTGAAATATTTGATTGTTGGAGTATCGACTTCATGGGTCCCTTCCTTATGTCATTTGGCTATCTATACATTCTACTAGCAGTAGACTATGTATCCAAATAGGTGGAGACTATCCCAACCAAGACTAATGACCATCAGGTTGTAGTCAAGTTTTTCAAGGAGAACATTTTTTCGAGGTTTAGGATGCCTCGTGCAATGATAAGTGATGGTGGATCACATTTTTGCAATAGGTCATTTTCATCTTTAATGTTTAAATATGGCATCACACATAAGGCGTTCACCGTATTCCACCAACAAAAAAACGGCCAAGCCGAGTTGGATAATAAGGAGATCAAAAATATTTTAAAAAAGACGGTGAATCCAAATATGAAAGATTGGTCAAATAGACTGACTGATGCCCTATGGACTTACCATACCTCCTACAAGACTGTCTTAGGCATGTCTCCCTACCATATTATCTATGAAAAAGCTTGCCATTTCTCAGTTGAGATGGAACACAAGACCTATTGTACCATTAAGAATTTCTATTTCAATTTGAGGATGGTCGGAGAGCATAGGAAGCTAGAATTGAATGAATTAGAAGAGAAGCGAAGAGACGAATATGAGAGCTCTAAATTTTCAAAAGAGCGAGCTAAGATCTTTCATGACAAATCTATTGTATGAAAGTCATTTGAGCCCGGCCAAAAAGTGCTCTTTTACAACTCTCGTCTCTCAATCTTCCAAGGCAAACTTTGATCCCGTTGGGATGACCCCTATCTTGTCAAGGTGCCTTACTCCAATGGAGTTGTGGAAGTCATAAACCCCGAGAATAACCAGACATTCAAGGTCAATGGTCAAAGACTTAAGTCATTTTTTGAGAGTTTTAAAGGACATGGAGGGGAGGAGGACTAGACGGATCCGGTGTATCCGAATTTTGTGGATGAGTAACTAGTTTTTATGTTTTTTAGTGTACAGTCTTTTTATTTACATATGCTATTTTTATTCTTCATTCTACATACTTTACTTGGTAGTATAGCATTGTTTTTTATTAGTTTCATATATTGGTGTGTTGGTCAAAGCAAGTGCGAGGTGTTCTGTAATCCTAATCATCTTTTTACTATATGTCCTTGCATATCATATCTTATGTTGCATTGAGGACAATACATGGATCAAGTTAGGGGTGAGGTGCACCATTTGCACGTTACACCATTGTTTGTGGGGGCATGTTACACCAGTGTTCAATGTTAGTTGAAATTTTTGTGGATAATACCAATTTTTTGGTTGAAATATAGATTTATGTTGGTGCAAATTATGTGAAAATTTTGAAATTTTTTGTGAAAAACATCTGAATGTTGATATGTATTCCCTTATTAAAAGTGGGTTAGTTTTTTTTTACAGATCCAAAATATTCCACGGATATTCGCGCCAGTCAAAACTTAAACATATTGGGTCAACATTCAACCCGACCCACTGGGACGTCTTTATAAGACCTCTAATTTTTTTCCCTTTTTCCCATCCACCAATGTTGGCCCCCTTCTTCTTTTTCTCTCCTTTTCTTCTCCTTCGTTGTTCACTGTTATCTATAAAAATAACCCACCCCCTACAAATCCATGACCATATACCCCGAAGTCCCAGTCCTTTGTTTAATAATTAGGATTATATGTCTGTATTTGTACATGGGTCTTCTTCTTCTTCTATATGCACTTATAGGGAAGAGTTTCCAGCCTAACCGAAACCCTTATTTCGAAGAATGATTATTAAATTGAGTATTTTCTTTGTAGGCTTTGGCAGATGAACGGATCTCTACTTCTCAAACTCTAACTCCATTTTGCAGTTTTGGAAATTTTGAAACATTTGGGACAATATTCAGTTTAGGTTGGGGGTGTTTTGATCTACAGTTCTAGTTTGTTCTAGTTTAATGTTTGCAATTCTAATTTTGTATTTGAACAATTCTGCATTTTTTTATTATTCTAGATTGTGTATTTTTACAATAATTTTTCTTATATTTTATGATTGTGTCGAATGCAGCATCAATCATCTTTGTGACTGGTAGACGTTAAAGAACCAGATAGGGTGTTTTTAGTTTAGCAAGCATGGATAGTAAACTTTTTGGTTCAGTTTAGCCGTTTTATGAACTTTTCCATCTGATGTGCATGTTGTGATAACGAGAAAGGCAAGAATTGTGAGAAAAACTGAAATTCGAGAACAACAAGCGAAACCACTGTGCGATAGAAACACTTTTCCTAAGCGTCGTCGGGCCAAAAGGATTGGTGCCTGTAAACAGTGTGGCATGATCTTTTTCACATAAAAAAATACAATCAGTGTTCTGAACCAATTTCGGGTCGTGCAACCGATTGATTAAACTGGATAGTGTATGGGCAGAGTAAGGATTTCCTACCACGCCATCTTATACCAGTCCGGGACTTACACGTTATGTGTGACAAGAAGTTGGAAGGATCACTACTAATGACATAAATACAAGCGATGACTAGAATTAGTTTTTTTTTTTTGACAAAACTGTGAAAAAGCGTGTTTTTGGGGATGAAGGTTAATGGTCCGAACTTTTTTGTTAAAAAGTGTAAATATTTGTTTTTAGATGTACGAATTCTTTTTTCCAAAATAAAGATATGGGCCGAGTAAGGAATGTCCTAAAATGCCAACATGTAGCGTGGGTAGGGACTTATCCTGAGACGCCATAGTTTTTTCAAGTTTAATTTGTGCATTTAGTCTTCTTTCAATTTTCATGGATAAATGAGTATGTAAATAATTTTGATATTTATTTAATGTTTGAATGCCAGTTCAAAAAAAAATTTACATACTCATTTATCCTTGAAAAATGGTATTTTATCTATGCTTAAATGTCAAATATACATTGGTATTTATTATTCTTAAGATACATAATGACTAGACTCAAAAAATGGAATTGATATATGACCGACATTCTTTCAAAACCTGACATAACCAGTAGAGATAACAAAGAATAACATGGTAAGTTTTCGATCCCTGCGATGCTTTTGAGAGAAAATCAACATTTACTCAAAGTAAGGTTCTTTACTTTCTATCCTTGAATAATTTCATTATTATTTTTTTGATTAATGCAAATAGGGCAGTCTATTGATGTATCCCACAAAGAATCTATCCATATGACACATACATGTGCACATGCTTGATAAAGGATCTTAGGCCTTCTTTGATTTAATTTTTGAGCCTTAGCCATTTCTTTTACAAAATTATATCCCTAGTTAGCCGTGATTGAGCCTTTAATGTGTGATTTCTTTTTTCATTTAACCCATATGATAACCGAGTCACATGAAATTATATTTGACATACCTTTGCTGTCTAATTTTCTTACACACTCTTATAAATCAATATGATACAGAAAAAAAAAAGGAAAAGAAGATGATGGCTACTATTCAAGGAAAGAAAAGTCTATGGAAACAACTGGAAAAAAAAATAAAAGAAAGAAATACCATGTAGGTGAAGTTTCGAAAAGATAGAAAGAGGTGTGCTACATTACATAAGAAATGATAGCTTTGGAATACCATTGACGTCGTTTCATTAGCCACTAATCCTTGACAACATTATAACCTATAAAAAGACCTAATTGATCTCGAATCTAATGCATATGTAGATCGTCAATCAAAAGTGTGGGGTATATTAAATATTATTACTTTATTTGTATCAATATTCTCCCATGAGATTATACCAAACCTGATTAGTCTGTTTCTTTGGATTTTACTCCCATAATTGTTGAGCATGCTTTTGAGGAAAAGTTACTATAATCGGAGGGAATTTTCTCTAAGAGATTTCTAAGAGAGGATTGTGAAATCAAAGCAATCCATGGAAGGTTGTAAAGAAGAATTTTTGTTATATAATAATTCTTGTCACTAGAATGGTTCTGCATAGGGAATTTCAAATACCAATGTAACAAGTGTTTATTTTTTGCATAGAGTATGTACCTATGACAAAGAAGTGTTTGGAAAACTATTCGAAATTAAGGAATGAGTGTCTATTAAACCGGATTTTGTAAGTTGCTTCACTGAAAACCTTTACGAGACAAAACCCCTTCGCTAGGGATCACCTAGGGGTTTAGCGGCTTGTCACATATGCTAAATGCAATCTTGTTATCTACAAAAGTGATTTTATTTTGTTAAGTTGTTGTTACTAGGGACTAGTAATGTTTAGGTTGGCGGGTATGATTAACCCTAATTAATGTATAATTTAAATAAGTTAATAGGACAATTGTGTTAGTTAAATAAAGTTAAACTAATCAAAATAAGTCAAATTAGGGTTAGTGTGTGAATTAGGGATAATGAATTAATTGTTGTTCTTTTCAGTGTTTTGTGCGTCATAACTACAAACTACTGGGGAGCCAATTGTGTCAAAGCTACAAATTACTAGAGAGCCAATTATCAAAGCTACAAACTATAGGGTGCCAATTATTAAAGCTCTAAACAAAGGGGGGTCAAAGTATAATTCAAGCTCTTCTTGGGGCTCATAAAAGGGATCTTTTGGGGCTTGTAAAGGGAATCTTTTGGGACTTGTAAAGGGCATATTTTGGGACTTGTAAAGGGCATCTTTTGGGGTTGTGGAAAACCACCCCTTGGGACTTGTAAAAGGCATCTTATGGTTGCCTATAAATACCATCTCTTGGGGCTTGTAAAGGAGATCTCTCTTGGTTGTGGAAAACCCTCCAAAAGTAATTGCTTTCTTTTATTGTATTATTGCTTTATTTTATTTTCATTCTTGAGCTTCCTTCTTCTCTTAGAGGTGTGAAACTCTTTCACTTTTATAGAGCTTTACCAAAGCCGTGAAGGGTGGAACGTGATTCACTCATTCTTTGTCGAAGATCGACTCCTTCTGTAATATGTTTTTATCTTGTAACTCCACTACTTGGAGGGATGCGCATCACTCACTTTCTAGCTTTACCAAAGCAGTGAAAAGTGAGTAGTTTCTCATTCACTCTTTAGTAAGAGGTGATGGACATGTACAAATTATCCGAAAGCAATATTTGTGTATTTCGTTTATGCTTAGCTCCAATCTTCATTTCTTCATAATGTCTTCTCATTACATTGTTGTCTTTACCTTAAGCATGAGTAGCTAAGTCTTTAAGTTGGCTAATTCAAGGGAGACCTCCTCTTGAGTATGCTATTTCAACTTATCTTCTTTCCTCCCCTCAATGTATGACAATTCAGTATGACTGGGTTGAGTGAGGACATGGTGTGAGTCTTGGATATCCTATAGACTTGTCACTAGTTATGCTTGGATCTTCACTTCCATCTCATCCCTTGCTTCCAACGAATCAATCGTTCATCTACACACCATTAGAGGAAGGGTTCGAGTTGACTTGACATTCCCATTGGAGTGAACCCTTCGGATTAGCCAATACTTGTTTCCCATTTCAATTTCATCACAACACAAATCACAAACCAACTTCAAACAACAAAAGATTTTACAATTTTTCTTTCACCAAAATTACCATCTACATGATTCACCTTCTTTCCTGAGGAGATGACCTTGAAATATGGTTCCAAGTAAAACACGACACACAAAAGTCTTCTTGCGCTTGAAAATCTTTTTTGTTCACACACACACACATTTCATTCCTTCCACCATTTCGTTGTCCTTTCTTTTGACATCATTCCAAGGGAGAATGACCATCCTCTCCACATATAGACTGTACATATCGGGGGATAATGTTCAAAGGTTAGGATATACTACAATAAAAATAATTAAGTTATGATGTCAAAGAGAGGAGTGGTCAGGTTCAGCAAGCGGAGAAAGCAGTCACTGAGGTATATTGGGCCCTTCGAGATACCCAAGAGGGTTGGTACAGTTACTTACCGATCAACATTGTCGCCAAATCTATCGAGTGTTCAGGCGGTATTCCACGTCTCTATGCTTTGAAAGTGCACTCCAGATCTGACTTATATGGTGGATTGGGGTTAGTTGATTATAGATGTGGATGGTACCTTTGAGGAGGGACCGGTGCCTATCATAGATAGTCGGGAGCAAGTTTTGCGAGGCAAGACAATGAGGCTAGTGAAGGTGTTGTGGCAGCACTGAGGTGTGGAGGAGATGACATGGGAGTCTGAGGACACTATATGTGCCAACTATCCACTCATGTTCGAGGATGGAGGTACACCTTTATAGTCATTTAAAGTTATATGGTTGTTGCATATGCAAGGATTTGAATGTGCGCGTGTGTGTGAATTTCAAGGACGAAATTTTTTTATGGGGGAAAGAATGTAAAACCCGAGTAAATTTGAAGTTTTTATGAAAAGGGTAAAACGGTAATTTATCATTACGGTATGGGTTACAAACTTGAATTTTTTTTAGACATCTGATGAAGAAACGGACAATACCATTGGATTTGTTTCACGAAATATAGTTACCCATACAAATTTCATCAAATTTCGAGATAATCGAATTTTTCGTGTTTTATGAGACGTTGGGTCTCAGGTGACCAAAAAATAAAATTTTTAATAAAATTTTGAAATTTAAAAAATAATTTAAAGAAAGTTAATAGAAAAATATTTTCAACTTGAACTGGGGCGAAATTAAGTCGTTTCGGGTCAAAATTGGACCCGGGAGTGAAGGTCATGTGGCACGATGAGGACCAAGTATTTAGGTAGTATAAAAAGGAGAGAAATCTCATATTTCTCCCCATTTGGTCTGCTGGTTCTCACATTGGGGAGGAAGAGGGGAAAAAGCTTGGGCTCTCCACCTTCTCTCTACGATCTACGAAGATCGAGTGCTCGAATTCACTCGAGGCAAGAACAAAAGTTGTTCTCCTTGCCAAGGGCTATAAAACCATACCAAGGAAGTCAGGTTTGGGCAAGATTCCAAGGATGTGATTTTGGGCAAGTGAAGATTCTAGGTTGAATCGAGTTGTGGAAGCTTCTCAACGTCGTTTTACTCTTCAAGAGGTAGAGTTTCATTCTAATTAGGTTTATTTTTAACCTAGAATGTTTATATGGAATGGGTGAGGGATTAGATAATTTTAAAACTTGCCTATTGTTATGAGATCGGTGAAATGGGTATGAAAAATAAGTAGAATAAATTCCATCTTGAATTGGGTATGTGAGATTAACCTAATGTGATTCTTGAGTTATGTGAATTGTTGGCATGTTATGTGTTTATGTTATGCCTTGATGAATTTAGTGTGTTGATAGCATGATTATGTGATAACATGCTTCGAAATTGTGTTGTAGGAATTGTTGATTTATATATATATATACTTGTGATATATTGGCATTGATGGGTTATGGAAATTATATGCTTGGTTATAATGGCCCATGGAATGTGTTGAAATAGTTCATATGTCATTCATAGCATATTGGACATTATATTTTTGTTGCAATGGTACATCACGTTGTATATGCTTGGGGACATCGCATCATGAGGGTGTGTGTGTGCATGGTTGTCGTCAACACCACACTGGGTGGATGACGGGTGGGCTTGGGAAAGTTAGGTCCAAGGCCTAGCTGAGTTTCATGGCTTGCACGATAAATTGGGTTGGGGTTAGCAAGAAGGGCTAAAAGATCCCTCGGGTGCAAGACCCAATAGTTGGGATACACACTCCTTTGATTTAATTCATAAAGTATGTGGGTGCGCGGAACCCTCGGTGGATATCCATAAATTTTGTGTGGATTGGGCTACCCTTGGTATAAGTTCATGAATACCCACCCCAAGAAAGACCCTAAATTTATAAATGTCATTTGATGTGCCATATAAATGACGGATTCATACACATTGGCATAACTTGTGTTGTGGGAGCAGGTGAGGGCTCAGGTAGAGTTACATGAGTGAGTCTCATCTCATTTCATGGCATGATATAGTAAATTTCAACATTGAGTTGCATATTCTTGATTACAGTTGTTGTGGATGGTTGATTGTTGCATGTAACATTTCATATGCATCTAGGTTAGGGAATAGTCTCATTAGGAGATATCTTATTGAGCGTGACTCACCCTTTATGAAAAAATATTTCAGGTGCAGGGTTCACACTGGCGAACGGCAACCAATTCGAGCCTCAAGGGTGAAGAAGGCCGACTTGTGGCTTTTATGACTCATTTTGTATAACTTTTGTGAAAATCTCATTTTGGCATGTAAATATAAAAGAACTATAATCGAACTCATATGAAATGTTTTAATGTAAAAAAAAATTGCATGTGGTTATATGAGTATGGATAAATGGACCTGGTGTGGTCAATGTTTACATATAAATGGACTCGATGTGGTCAATGTTTACATATAAATGGACCCGATGAGGTCAATATTTATTCATAAATGGACTCGATGTGGTAAATATAATATAATTGCATAGGTTATGTTTTGGGTAGAGCTTCCCGTACAAAAGGAGACTCTGCCCGAATTTTGTTAAATTAAGGACCCCCAATTTTTGGGGCATCACATGTTCCTTCCTCCCAACCTAAATTTCACATTGTTCTCAATGTATAGCATAATGAAATATAATTTAGACAATTCATAAGATCTGAAGGTGAGACAAATCCATAGTGCAAAACCAAATCTGTAAGACAAACAACAAACAATTAGTACTACTATTTACAATAAAATACTTATAAAAACTTTTCAAAGCACATACACTGGTTCCATCAACTGAATGCAACTCAAATCTTGAACAAATCTATCATGATACGTCTTAAGTCTTTGACCATTAACTTTGAAAACATTTCCAGATAGAGGGTTCTCAATTTCAATTGCTCCATGTTCAAAAATTTTCTTAACAACGTAGGGGTCTGTCCATCTTGACCTTAACTTATCAGGAAAGAGATAGAGTCTTGAATTATATAACAGGACTTTATGAAAAGGTTTAAAAGACTTCCGCACAATATTCTTATCAAGAAAAATTTTCATTTTGAATTTAACAATCTTCGCATTCTCATATGTTTCATTTATTAGTTCTTCCAATTTATTAATTTGAAGTTTGCGGGATGTACTTGCTTTTTTAATATCAAAATTCGTCATTTTGTTTGCCCAATATGCTCGATGTTTCAATTTTACAGTCAAGTGACATGGTTTACCATAAACTAACTAATAAGGAGATATTCCCAAAATAGTTTTATATACAGTATGGTAAGCCCAAAGTGCATCAGCCAATCTCAACGAAAAATTCTTGCGGTCTGGATTTACTATTTTTTCCAAAATATATTTTATCTCCCTATTGAGAAATTTAGCTTGTCCACTTGTCTGGGGATGATAAGGGGCGGATTTCTTGTGAGAAATCAAATATTTTTTTCCTGAGGTTTTCAAAAAAAATTTTGCAAAAAATGTGTTCTCCCATCACTAATAATGGTCTTGGCAATTCCAAATCTGAACAAAATATTTTCTTTTAAAAACTTGATCATTGTGCGGTGATTATTATTTCAACACAGGGTTGCCTCTACCCATTTAGAAACATAGTTGATAGCAACCAAAATGCATAGATAACCAAAGGATGGGGAAATGGTCCCATAAAATTAACGCGCCAACAATAGAAAATTTCAATAACTAAAATAGGGTTTAAAAGCATCATCTTTCTTTTTGATATATTCTCCATTCTTTGACATCTGTCACAATTTAGACAAAAAATATGTACATCTTTAAAAAGAGTGGGTTAATAAAATTCACACTATAAAATTTTAGCAACGGTTTTCTTTGAAAAAAAATGCCCTCCACAAGCTTCAGAATTACAAAATGGGATGTCCTGACCGATTTAATGATTGGGGACACAACGCCTTATTATTTGATTTTTATAGTACTTAAACACATAAGGATCTTCACAAAAGAAATTTCGTTCCTCTTCCAAGAATTTATTTCTATCAGTTTAGGTAAAATGAAAAGGAATAGTAGTTGTGGCTAAATAATTGACTATATCAGCATACCATGGTACTTTTGTTACTGTAAATAGCTGCTCATCTGGAAAAATTTCCTTAATTGGCATGGATTCTTTCTTCCTATCATAAGTCAGCCTTGATAAATGATCAGCTACCACATTTTGAACTCATTTCTTGTCTTTGATGATCAAATCAAATTCTTGAAGCAATAGCATGCAACGTAGGAGACGTGGTTTAGCATCCTTCTTTGTGAGGAAGTATTTCAAGGCTGCATGATTAGTAAATACAACAATTGAAGATCCAACCAAATATGAATGAAATTTATCTTAAGCAAACACAACAACAAGCAATTCTTTCTTTGTGGTAGAATAATTCATTTGTGCATCATTTACAATCTTGCTTGCATAATAAATCACATATGATTTCTTCTCTTCTATTTGGCCTAAGAAAACTCCTCTAGAATGATCATTGGCATCACACATTAGTTCAAAAGGTAAGGATCAGTCACGAGGTTGCATAATTGGTATAGAAATAAGCATGCTTTTAAATTTATTAAACGTTAATTGACATGCATTATTCCAATCAAATGGTACGTCCTGACATAAGATCGGACATCTTTTACTGTCTTGGGTGGATGGAGATTGGCTATCAAATCATTTTTAATCTTCTCAATTTTAATTCCCTCAACAGAAACTATATGACCTAAAACAATACCCAATGTGACCATGAAATGAAAATTTTTTCAATTCAAAACATGGTTTGTTTCTTCACATCGGGTAAGAAATTTTTCAAGGTTTTCTAAACATAATTCAAATGAATCACCATACACCGAAAAATCATCCATGAAAACTTCTAAAAATTGCTCCACAATATCATTGAAAATGGTTAACATACAACGCTGAAAAGTAGCTGGAGCATTATACAATCTAAAACGATTCTTTTATAAGCAAAAGTATTAAAAGAACATGTAAAAGTGGTTTTCTCTTGATCATCAATAGAAATTTCAATCTAGTTATAGGCCGAATATCCATCTAAGAAACAATAATTTGCATGATCAGCTATTCTTTCTAAGACTTGATCTATGAAAGGTAGGAAAAAATGATCTTTTCTAGTGAGTGAATTCAACTTCAGATAGTCAAACACATACGCCAACCAGTGACTGTAAGCATAGTGACTAATTCATTTTCTTGATTAGGTATAATAGTAACACCAGATTTTTTAGGCGCTACCTGTGCAGGGCAGGCCCATTTACTATCAGATATAAGAAATATAATATCAGCATCTAACAGTTTAAGTACTTCAACCTTGACTATTTCTTTTAAGTATGGGTTCAATCTTCTTTGTGGCTGTCGGGATGGTTTAGAATCTTCTTCTAAGTATATGCAATGAGTACATAGAAGATGACTTATTCCCTTTATATCTGTTATTGACCAACCGATTGCACGTTTATGATTCTTTTAGACTTCTGTCAATTTCATTTCTTGGACTTCTGACAATTTTGAAGATATTATTACTGGATAAGTTCTATCCTCCCCCAAGAGGACATATTTCCAGTTAGTCGGGAGAGGTTTCAATTCTGGGTTATATGTTTCGGAATAAGGATTGGAATATGGATTGTTCAAATTTGAAATGACATTTGATTGTTCCATCAAGACCTCTTTGAAGTTGGAATGGTGGGGTATTCTCCTGTGGGATATCCTGACAATGCACATATTTCACATGACTACTCAGTGGTAGACACTACAGACACTTGCTTCATTTTTTTTATTTCTAAAGCTTTAAACTTTCGGGACAAGATAGTCATTCTGGCCCTTAGGTCATCATCTTCTTTTAACACATACTTCCCTCCTAGGGATGTAGATGGCTTGGTTTCAAAAATATTTGGAGAGACCGAGTCCCACATTTGGAAACTCTCAGAAATGGTATCAAAGAACTCGAATGTCTCGTCGGGACTCTTACTCATAAATTCTCTCTGGGCCATCATTTCAACAAACCAACACAATATAGACAAAAGGGCATCATAGAAAAAACCTACGAGAGTCCAACTCTCAAATGCATGATGCATGCAAGCTTGGAGAAGATCCTTAAATCTCTCCCAACATTGATAAAAAAAAAATTCCTTCTTTTACAAAAAAAAAAATCATGATTTGATGTCTCAATGCATTAGTGTGATGCACATAAAATATTTTTTTGAAAAATTTATTTGGCAAAACTTGCCAACTTGAAATAGACTGGGATTTTAAAGAATTTAGCCATCGTTTAGCTTTTTCCTTCAAAGAGAAATGAAAAAGTTTCAATCGGGCCATTTGAGAATTATCTTGCAAAGTTCACATACTTCTTCAAATTCTTTAATATGCAAATATGGGTTTTTCAAACTCCAGACCAAGAAAATGTGGTAACAAATGTATCGTCCCTGCCTTAATGTTAAAACTTTTGAGCATTTGTGGGAAAAAATAAAACATGACAGGACACTAGTGCATGCAGGATGCAAATATTCTCTTAATGGTCGGACATTCTGAACTACCTCTTGTTTCCATTGATTTTTGTGAGTCATTCTTAATTCAAACGATGCTTGTGACAATGAAGATGACGGAGATGAAGGATTAGACTAATTTATAGACCTTGTTGATGACTTAATAGACGTAAACAATAAAAATGCAACAAATAGTAAATATACATATAATACAAACTAAACAACTTCCCTTTTTGGTTTGAAATCACTGTAACTTTCTGGCAAGGGCACCACAAATCTTGATCAATCGGCCAACAGAATAGTGTCGTACAACCAAGTATGAGTGGTCAAAATTTCAATATAATACTCAGTTTAAGTCCGAGGTCAAACCCACATGGAGTTAAACATTAGAAATCAAAACAGAAACTGTGAAGTTTTTATAGATACAAAATGTAGTGGAAAAGCTTGTGGTGTGAGCTTAGAGCAACTTAAAATAAACTTAATTAAAACTGTGGAAATGCAATAAAAGGTACGCTTTAGTTCCAGGATTCCACATGCATTATATTGGTTAAGTACTGAAAATGCAACCTTACAACAATTGACTCCTATTTTACTAGAAATTCAATCGGTAGGTCTGATGTATATTGAACCATATCCAGCAACTGATTAGGTTAGATGACAGCTATATTTTCATGCAAAAATCAAATAATCCAAGTAAACCAAATGGTAATCCATTAAGGAGGAATACTTGAATTACTCAATTGACATCTTTGTACCATGCATCAGTTAAACAATTATAGTAAACCAGAAGGCAAGCCATCCAAGAGGAATACTACAGTCATTCAACTGGCAGGTTGATGATTCACTGATGACGAGATTTAGGTTTATGCATTGGATCAAAAGCATTGGATATACTGAGACTTAACCCTTCTATAGCCAATCTATCAACTGTTACATAAAGCTTAATTACTACATCACTGTATCATGCATGAAGTACATAATTAGTAGATATTATGGAATATAGCATTAGGTACCACTAGTGTTCATAACCTTGAGCATATTATAAATGTAACCATCCATGAATAAGGGAGGTATATTGATGAGAACAAAATATTGCATATTTAATGGCCTCATTCCATGCTTTTTTAACTTAACTTTGCATTTAATTACTTAGAGTTAGTCAAAGTTATGAATAAAATGAAAATTTTGATGTTGTAGGTAATTATAGCGTAAATGATGGATTTTATAACTTTGCAACTAAGTATGAATGACTGGTGAAGAGATGGACACATTACATGAGGATTGAGAGGCTTGAAAGGTGTAGAAATCAAGAAAAATGTATTTAGAAGAGAACCTTCCGGAAGGTTTAGCCCAATAGAATTGAAAAAAGCGCAAAACATGACCTTCTATGTTCCACATTTTTTACCATGATCCACTTCGAATCTGAAAAAGTAAAAAGCACAAAAGTTGTACATTTGGATGTCTTCTGTATTTTATCAAAATTTTAGCTAAATCCAACTGTTGGATCAAAATTTATGACAATTCTATCAAAACTTGTAAAACCCAGAAAAATTTGAAATTTTTCTGAAAAAGGAAAAAATGGTAACTTTCCACTATAATACATATTCTCTAAAGCTCGTATGACACAACGAAATTCATTGTTGGATACGTATCGTGAAATCTAATCACGCAAACATAGTTGAATTTTTTACGTTTAACAAGACGACTGTGTATCGAATGGCCTCATAAAGATCCTCAAAAATTAAAAATATAAATTTTCTTATAATTGAATTAAATTTCAAATAAAATCAATTTAAACTTAAACGGGATGAAATAAATCGTTTCAAAAATGGAACAGGATAAGTGAGTGGCGAGTAACGCGATTTGAGCCAAGCCTCGAAAATTATAAATATGGTTAAAAATCAGATATTTGGCACAAAATATCTTTGCATTTTCTAGTCTTCAACCTTTGAGAGAAAGAGGGAGAGAAAAGAGAGAAAACAAATTTTTTTCATCGATTCTCAGAGTTTCGTCAATCTAAATCCTTTGGACTAAGAGTTAAACTTCATCTATACGATGAGGGCTACGCAACCACAAAAAAAAATGAAAGGTTTCACTGAAAATCTAAATGGGAGATTTTGGGGACATCACGATTTTGGAGTGGTATTGTGTTCTTGAAGGTTCTATGCATCGTTTTATGCTTCAAGAGGTAGGGTTCCCTCCTACTCCCAGTTCATTTCTAACCTATGGTGTCCATAGAGGATGATTAGATATATATATATATATATATAACCGATAACTTATCTATTGTTATGGAAATGAGAAAATGAGTATAGAAATGTCTTAGGCTAACTTCTAGCTTAATTTTGATATATGGAAGTTACTTGTGTAATTTCTTGTAACATGGTGAAATTGTGGGCATGATATGTGTTTAACATGATTGTTGCCTTGAAGGTGTTTGATAAAATTCTTTGAGTTATTGGAAATTGTGGTTTTGATGCAATTGAAGTAATATGCTTAGGCATTGTTGTTGACATGTGGGCATATGCTATATGAAATGCTAGCATGGTGATAGTTCATGAAAATTATATGCGTATGATATAAATTGTCATAGTATATGTTGATATGTGAAAATTGCTCATTTGGCATGCATTGCACCTTGGACATAGCATTGTCATCACATTCATGGACATGAGTCATGAGTATGGGTGTGTGAGTGCATGGTTGATCAAACACCATACTTGGTGGTTGATATTTGGGCTCGGTACCATTGGACCAAGGTTCAAAAGAGTCACACGGTTGCATGCATGGAAAAACTTGTGTTGGGTATACCAAGAAGGGCTAGAAGATCCCTCAGGTGCAAGACCCAGTTATTGATTTATTCACTTTTGTCGGTGTAAATCCAAAAAAGTGAATTAGGCGTACAGAACCGGTGGTGCAATTTTAAAATCCGTTGCCCAACAAAGACACAAGATTTTATTTTATAAACGTACTCTTGGATGTGCAACATACAACAATGCTTGATTTTATGAACACATGATTTTATTTCAAACAAGCATTGGATGTATTTCATTAATGATGAAGGTTTTACACACGTGCATTGCATTGTGTTGTGGGAGTCGGTGAAGGCTCGGATTAAAGTGCATGAGTGAGTGTAATCTCATATCATGACATGACATGGTAGAATTTTAACATTGAATTGCATATTCATAATTGAAATGGATAAATTTTGTTGTTTGTTGCATGTTCACATTCCATATGCATCTAGGTGAGGAGTAGCCTCTGTAGGAGATACTCTATTGAGCGTAGCTCACCCTATACGTGAAAATATTTCAGGTGTAGAACACACGCAGGTGGACGACTCTTATTCGGGGCTTCAAGGATGAAGAGATGCCGAATTGTGGCATTCATATCGTATTTTGTAAAACATTTGTGAAAATTATATTTTTGGCATATTAATTCATGTAAATGATTGTAATAAAGCTTGTATCAACTATGTTAGATGTACAAATATATGATATGTAAGTTTTGGATGATTTTGGGATGGTTTGGAATGGATTGGAGATGAAAAACAGGTCAAACAGACAAAACTGGACAAACCGTACCGGTACGGTGTTGTCCAGTAGGCAGAGAGTACCGATACACGTACCAGTACGCTTCTGTCCAGTAGGCAATCAGTACTGATACGCGTACCGGTACTCTTTCTAAAAATCTAATTTTTTTTTATTGTTTTGCCAAGCTAATGGGCTATGTCTTACTTTCCTCCAATTATGTAAATAAATCATAATGGAGTATAAATCATGATATATTGGACCTTGGGTGGATCATATTTGAACCCGTATTACATTTGCGGGTTACAATCCCGGTTAGAAGATGCTATCACGTGGTGTCGGGTTATGTGGCATTCACGGGTGTTTCCACGGGTTGATAGGTTATCAATGGACCCTTAGATTTTGGGGCGTCAAAAAACTGGTCCTGAGTTGTCACCTTCCAAAAGACATTTTGCAAGGTTTAGCCTACTGGAATAAACCTTCCGGAAGGTTTTGCCTAGAATGCTCAGAACACTTGCAACTCATGCTCCACTTGCTTGGGGGTCGCATCATTGATTCTCTCATTTGTCCCCTGACATCCCTTACATATATACATGTCTTCTACACCCTAATTGAAGACTTTGGAGGCAATGACATTAATGAGGATAGGATGGGAGAGAAGGGAGTTGCTATGATGGGTGTAGGCTAGACTTGTCCTAGCCTGTCCAAAGCCATTAACTCACCTCCCATTGATGAGAGGCTTGCACACACATGCTAGAGGACCCCTATGGATGAAAATGCAAGGCTCCTTCACCATATATTCAGCATTCCACAAGCTTTGAAGGGGAGTGGCTACCTAAGCTTAGAAAGCTCAAGGAGGAAGAAGATGAATAATAGATAGAAAACTTATATTTTTGTATTTTCTTCCATCCTTTCTGTTGTAGTTTATTGTAAGACTCTTGTAAGCTTCATTATTTACTTTAAATGTCATTTATTTGAAGTGCTTTGCAATTTTAGTTACTCATTTAAGCTTTCACCATTGTTGCATTTAAATTCTTTATTTCCTAGCTTTATAATAGGTATTGAATATTTGTCTTCATAGTTTAAGTTTTCTTACATTATTTCAAGTTCCATGTTTCATTTCTTCATTAAGTCTCTTTACGTTGTGCATGTCTTTTCTTTTACCATGAGTAGCTAGATTTTTAGTTGGTTAATCCAAGAGAGATTTCCTCTTAGGTATACTATTTCAACTCATTTTCTTTCATCTTCTCGGTGTATGTTGATTCGGTTTGACTGGGTTGGGGTGAGAATATGGTTGTAAGTTCTTGATACACCGTAGGTATTGTTACAGGGTATGCTTGAATCCTCACCTCTATTTTAGTCCTGAGCTTCCCACGAATCAGTCGAGCATCTAAACACCATTAGGGGAAGGTCTTGAGTTGATTTGGTATTCCCATTGGAATGACCTCTTCGGATTAGCCAACACTTGTTTTTCATTTCATTTTCACCAAAACACAAAACAATTACAAGATTTTTACACTTTTCTTTTGTTCACCAAAATCACCTTCACATAATTCCCTTCCTTCCCTAAGGAGACGACCTTCGAATACTCATTCCAAGTAAAGCACAACACTCGAAATTCTCTCTGCGCTTAGGGGCATTTTGGTTCACACACACACATTTCATTTTATTTTCATCATTCTGTTGCTCCATTTCTTGCATGGAACCCAAGTGAGAGTGACACTCACCCACACACATAAGCTTATACACATTTGAGGGTTCATGTGCAGAGATTAGGGAAAACAACAACAAAAACCATCAAGCATACATATAACATTAATGGATAGTTAAACATCTGAATTTCCATAACTTAAACAATATCGTACATATGTTCACCCTTAATCGAAGGGTATAAAAGGACTACTCACTCCCCATTGCTATAGATGAGCAACGGGTGCGAAATAGTTCCATTACAAACAAAATAAAAGACAAGACAATCCTTCCCCGAGGAATAGTTGAAATACCACCACTCTTATAACCGGTTAGGGCACAAAAGTGGGAGAGGTTCAACTCTATAAGTAAAAAGGAATAACATAAATGTAGAAGTAAAGATATTCTCGCTGGAAAGATAGTTGAAAGTGGTTCGATAGGGCTTCGTTGTACTGTATCTCTCTCTCTCTCTCACTCTCTGACTATATCTGATTCTCTGCGAATATTCTGACTCTCTGGCTTTCCCTCCACTCTCTCTAACGAAAATCCTAAAAATTAAAGTTGGAAGGGCCTATTAATAGGATCTTGAGGCGCTTAGGCATGGGCTAGCCAATCAGGTCCTTCTTGTTATAACAGTTCACCAATGAGAGAAAGAAGGAGGTGAGGCGGTTTAGCCACCGTTCGAACGCCACCACCACTGTCCAGATGGTGCTAATCCTCTGGTTCTTGCTTTGGTTTGCATGGTGTTATGTTGTTTTATTTGCACTTGCTTACCCTTGCTGATTTGACTTGGACTCTTTTGCTCCCCTTTACTTTGCAGCATTTACACACAAAACCCTACAAAATATCACGTTTCATGCATTAACCCTAATTTACACACTAACCCTAATTTCATTTACTTCGACTATTTTAACTCACTTTATTAACACAATTAACTTGCACAAATTATGGTTAATCAGTAGCCGAGATCCTTGAACTTGGGTAAAGTGTTTGTCCTCAAGATGGAACTCATTTGCTCGGTGAGGAAGACTCTCTTGTGCACATTCAACTTCCTCTTTATAGTGCATAAGTCCTTCAATATTTTTTCACAATAAGGAATTTTCTTGATGGAATTAAGGAGTGGAATGTTGATTTTAACCTGCTTAAACATCTCAATAATAACATAATAGTTAGCAATTTTAGCAGGTGCCCTCAACCGTTGGGGATAGGGAGCCAAGATAGGGCAATCATTCACAGTCAAGTCAACAATCTTAGGCTTCTCAAGTGGGTCACCCTTTTCGGAGTTACCCTTAGTCTCTTTTTTCATTTTTCAAAGTAGCTTTAGGTGAGACTTTAAGTAAAATGATTTTGTCTATTTCCTAGCCACTCCTAAGAGTGGTGATAGCCTTAAGTTACTCAAAATTCTCTTTAGTAACATCAGACAATTCAATCACATGTTGACCTTTGGGGTTCTCTTGGGGTTGAGCGGAAAATTTCCCTTCTTCTTTTTGGAAAAACCCTATAGCATTAGTTAACTTAGTGATTTGTGTTCAAATGTCATTAAAAGAGGCGGCATTTTGATTATTGATTGTGGTTTAACTCAATGAATTGATGAATGACATCTTTCAAATTTCTCTTGTAAGGAGGTTGGTATATGGGTGGATTGGGTGATCCTTGTTGACCAAACCCTTGTTGAGGTGGGTTTTATGAAAACCCTTGTGGATTAGACCGTGGATATTGGGAGCTAGATGATAGACTATGACCATAAAATGATTGATTTTGCTTAGGTGGGATGGGAGGTGACAATGAGGCGGACCCACGAGGAATAGAATTGTCATTCTTCCAACTAAATTTTGGGTGGGAGCTCTATCCCAATTTTATTTGTTAGAGTGTGGAGAATATGATTGCCTACTTTGGTTAAATTCATTTACTTGCTCACGGTATACTTCCTTGAGTGTTGGAATGTTTGGACACTCCACAATATAGTGCTCAACCTCTCACATATTGAGCAAGATTCATTAGCATTAGTGATATTCAACACCTAATGTCTCCTATTAACCTCCAAGCTCTCCACCTTATGAGATAATTTTACTATCTTAGCATGCAAATCTTCATGGTCACGCAAGTTATACATCCCCCCCAATTGGTTGACTTCCCGGATAGGACCTTGATATATCGATAGAATCCGTGATATCGCAAGATTGGGCATTCTCTGCCAATGAATTAAAGTACTTTAGGGCCTCATCAAGGTCCTTACTCAAAAATTCTATATTGCACATCATGTCGATGAACTGTCAGTGGTCTGACGTAATTCCTTTGTAGAAGAAACTAACCAATTGTCATGGTTCAAATCCATGATGTGGAATGGAGTGCAACAAGTCCTTGTACCTATCCCTGCACTGATAAAACTGCTCATTTAGTTTTTCAAAAAATTGAATTTGCTTCTTTAGAGCAGTTGTCTTGGGCACCAAAAAAAATTTGCTTAGAAATTCAAATAACATTTGTGCCCAAAAACTTGACGATTGGGGTTTTAAGAAGCTCAAACAAGTTTTTGCTTTGTCCTAAAGAGAAAAGGGGAATAACTTTGTATGTACCGTATCTTCCATGGCACGATTTGAAATAAATATTCCAACTATTTCCTCAATCTCCTTAATGTATAGGTAAGGATTTTATTGTTCCACGCTATGGAATTGAGGAAGTAATTGCAACATGCCCAGTTTTACAAGGAAACCATGTCCTTGCATAGGTAGAAGTATGCATGAGGGGTTGGTGCTTCAAGTAGGTTGGAGATAATCTCTCATTGATCTTATTGGGGGATCAATAGGGAGATTATTTCCTTCATTTCTTGGAGGGGGAATTGCATTCTGGGGTTTGGTACTCGGAGATTTTGTACTCCCCCACCCCTCGGATTGTTAGCACCATCATCCCTAAAAATTGTATCAAACATCATCGGGTGGATCTTGATTCATGTTAATGTTTGGTCTTAGATCTTGTCTAACTAATCTATTTTGGTTATCACGTCCACACATGCTACTACACTAACTATAATTAAAAATTTATGCACAAATATATAAAAAGGAGTAATGTACATCAGCCCGTGATGAAAATCACTAGACTTACCTTCGTTTTCCCCAAATCACCTTCAAACCTGACGCTTAGCCATTCCCCAGCAAGAACGCCAAAAATGCTTGACCATTTTGCTTACCTTCCCACACAAACCCAATTATGTGTATGGTTTATAGTGTATGGTGAGTGTCATTTTCCCTCGAGCTCAATGCAAGAAGTGGGAAAATTGTGTGTAGATGAAAAAAAATTGTGTGAGTATGCAAAATTGCTCCCCAAGCATAGAGAAACTTATAGTGTTGTGTTTTTCTTGGAACGAGTATTCCACGTTTGTCTCCTCAGGGAAGGCGAGGTCAAGTGGTCTTGAACAGTGATTTGTAGAAGAAAATGAAAATTGAAAAATCTTGTGGTTTGAAATTTGGTGGTTTGTGAATTGTGAAATATGCAAGAGAACAGGGTTGGCTAATCCATAGAGATCATCTCAATGGGAATACCACATCGACTCATTTCATTCAATCAATGGTGCCTAGGTGTTTGATTGATGCATAGGAAGTGAGGGATAAGTGTGTTGTGTTGGAGAAGAGCATACCCCGTGATAAGTCTACAATGTATCAAAAGCCCACAACCATGTCCGCTTTCAATCTAATCAAACTAAATACTTTATACTACGAGGAAGAATGAAAGAGAGTTGATTTTACCTACCCAAGAGGGATGCCCTCTTGGATTAGTCAACTAAAAGTTTAGTTATCCATTGTAAAAGCAAGAACAAACATTAAGGAGAAAAACATGGTGGTGAAATCAAACATGGACTTGTATTAGTGTAAGAGAAAGTTTAAACTACAAAAGAGAAGACATTCATGTTCAAAATGTAAAGCTTGAAGGGAACTAAGCCCAAATGTTGAAATGAACCAAAAGATCTAGTCAAACTTAATTACAACTTTAATTAAAAGGGATTAAAGTGCCATAGGGAAAGATTACAAGTAAAATGGATCTCACTACAATGAAAATTGTGAAGGAAAATATAAATCCTTGCATTCTCTTTATAGAGCTTCATCTTCTTCCTTGGACATCTTCTCTCTAAAATCTTGATAAATCTCCCAATGTGTGTAAAAATTCCTATTTTCGTCCAGCTCCCTCTCTCTTGTCATGAGTGGCTGACTTGAATTGCTTGGAGAGTGGTAATCAACAAAAGCTTTCAAAATCAGTCAAAGCATGATCCCCCTTCCTCCTCCCAACCACTCCCTCTCTCCTTATTGGCCCACCCACTCCCCATGCTTATTGTCTGAGTGTAAAGGTAAGGAGGCTATTATGAAGTGTTAAAAAGGTCAGAACATGGATTAGATATCAAAATGGATTCATTTGGAAGAGGATCTGAATTTCCTTGGTTGTTGGTACCGGTACCTCGTAATGTGGTACTGGTACCTCGACAT
Source organism: Ilex asprella (assembly GCA_023539305.1). Taxonomy (NCBI): domain Eukaryota; kingdom Viridiplantae; phylum Streptophyta; class Magnoliopsida; order Aquifoliales; family Aquifoliaceae; genus Ilex; species Ilex asprella. The sequence goes on along the minus strand of CM042190.1, from coordinate 445,616 downwards.
TTCTTCATGTTGAATCAGCAAGGGCACAAGTGGTAGGTACCAATAGCTAAGGCAAGGAGGTACTGATTGCTAAATTCTATAAGGCTTTGCCACAGGTACTTAGTGAAGAGGTACCAGTACCTTCTTTATTTCCTCTATTTCAATAGGTTGAGTTCCAAGTATCAGTTACTGATAGCTGGTCGAATAGATACCAGTACCTTCTTTCTAGAGGGCTTAGGTACCGATACCTAGTAACGAGGTACCGGTACCTACTCTGCCTATTTTGTGATTTTTAGTTCCTTGAGCTCCCAAGCCATTTGTCCTAAAATCCTTTCTTGGCCATTGACCATAATCACTTTATGAGGTACTTTATGCATGCCCTTTTCATCCTATCGCTTGCAATCAAGCCATTCTCCATTAATAATTGATTTGAATCCAATTTTCCAAAATTTACTACAAAACAAGTTAAAATGGATGCAATGAAGTTGTTAAATGTACAATGTTCCACACTTATCAATGCCACATAAACTGACACCACGTCATTACACGACCATTTCAAGGTCCAATATACATCAATTTGTCCTTAGTATTTCACCAATTACATTCTTTAAACAATAAGGCTCAAGGCCAGAAGGTTTGCCAAAGTTATACTTAAATTTTAAAATTTTGGAAAAGGTACTTGTACCTGCCTAAGCATTTTTTTGCCATGTACCGGTACCTGTAAACATGTTACGTGTACTTGGGCCCTCGACAGCGTGGTATCGGTACCTGTGAACCTAGATATTGGTACCTTAGTCCACTATCAGTGAGGTACCTGTACCAGGGAGCCTAGGTACTGGTAGCTGGGCTCTTTGGATGCCAAGTACCTATGAAGTACCAGTACTTGGAGCCCAGATTTTTCTCAAACTTCCCCAAATCAAAAATTTATCTATCCAATACATACCACACCCATTCCATTCATTCCTTCTACAAAAGAACAATGTCCCGTTGCATGCCTTTTCTATAATACAAGGTTTTATACATGATTTATATGAGGGAAAAATAAAGTACAAAATGATTCCAAAATGGGATTCACAAGCCATAACCTGTAAACCCCCACAAGTTTGTATTAACATATACGAATGTATTTGTATAGTGAGTATTATATATGTAATAACGTAAGAATAAATCATGTATATTGGAACCGTAAGAATAAATACTAGGAAGACGTTTAAACTTGAGAAGGATTATTAGATAAGTCTCTTACGGGCTTGTGCGTTGGACTTCAAAGGGAGTTGGAGCGATCACTTACCGTTGGTGGAATTTGCGTGCAACAACAGCTACCAAGCGAGTATCGGGATGGCACCGTATGAAGATTTGTATGGAAGACCATGTAGATCCCCGACGTGTTGGTTGGAAGCCGAAGAGAGTAGTACGTTTGGGCCCGAGATTGTGCGGGAGACAACAGAGAAGATTCAGCTCATTCGGGAGAGATTACGCACTGCGCAGAGTCGACAAAAGAGCTATGCGGATAGGAGAAGAAGGCCTTTGGAATTCAAGGAGGGAGATTTTGTATTTCTCAAAGTGTCACCCAAGAAGGGCGTACTTAGATTCGGCAAGAAAGGAAAACTTGCTCCAAGGTACTGATTCGCACTTTTTAGTGTGTCTGAATTATATTATATTATACACCCAAGTATAAGTGGTCAAATTGTAGTTTTCTCGATTTTAAGTCCAAGTATCGATCCCACGAAGAGTTGTCTGTAATTTAGATTGTAAAAAAATAATAAATAAATAAATAAAAATAAAAACAGTAAAGTTGTTGTTTGAAGTAGTGTGATGTTTTGATAGCTTGTGATGTGAGCTTATATTGATAACTTGTTTATTTAAATAAAAGAAAGGCGATGACAATAAAATAAAGTGCAGAAATAATAAAGTGCGGAGACAATAAAGTAAATGACAATAATATAAAAGATACCCTTCAGTTTAAGGGTCTCATATGCTTTTTAATGGTTAAATACTGGAAATGTTACCTTACAACAATTAACTTCCATTTTACAGGCAAGCCAATCGGTAGGTCTGATGTATATAAACCATAGCACAGCCGCTTCTTAGGCTCACTGCGGGTAGTAAATCATAACACAGCAACTTCCTAGGTGAGCTGGTTATATCCATGTCAACTGATTAACTCAAGCAAACCAGAAGGCAGAGCCAATTCTTGAGGAATACTTGAGTTATTCACTTGATCTCATGATAGCAAATACGTATATAATAAACCATAACACAGCTGCTTCTTAAGCTACACTGGTGGTAATATATAACACAACAGCTTCTTAGGTTACACTGATGGTAATATATATATTTACCAGTAAAACTTCCTCAGCGTTCCGGTGGAGGACTAGCCATACCGATAGGATCACCAGGGTTATTCGACTGGCAATATTATTATATATAGTAATATCATGCGTCAGTGGAACTTCCTCAGCATTTCGGTGGAGGACTAGTCATACCGGTAGTGTAACACTCCGCATTTTCTTTTATATATTTGTATAGATATATATAGTGAAATATTATTGTAAAAATGAGGATATGTATAAAGATGTAAGAATGAATCACATAGGTTAAAACATTATAAATGAATAATTGGGAGACAAATGAATTTGGGAAGTTTAAGTTTCAAAGGCATTTGAGATTAGAAATAGTTATTAGATAAGTTTTTAAATGTTTTTAGGTCAAAATAATGTTTCCATTGAATCCGGAAGGTCGAAAAACCTTGGGAGAGGTAATATGAGGTGCATTGGAAGCTTGGAAGTACTCCGGAATAAAAACACAAATTTCGTAAATTTCGGGTATAAAATATTTTGGACACCTCTTAGTATTTTTGGCATAACTTTTTATCCTTATATCCAATTGATATTAAATTTGGACAGTAGATAGTAGACAACAAGCACTACAAAAGTGTCCCTAATAAAAATTTTCCAATTCGACCTATAAAAGGCTCAAAACTGCACTGGAAGTCGAGGTAGTCAAATGGTACCGGTACCGGTACCATATGGTACCGGTACCCCGAAATCAGTAGCTAAACGGTACCGGTACCCAGTACCGGTACCGCTTCTCTGAAGCCTTCTGAACAGTTAAAAATTCAGAATTTTGGGTTTTAAAACCCCATTCCAAGCCCTATTTGCCTCATTCTTCATCTCATTCTCACCACAAACATCCTAGAGCCCTAGGAGGAGATAAAGAAAGGGAAAAACACCAAGATCAAGATAGCTTCACACCTTATAAAAATCAAAACGGAAATTTCTCAAGAATACCATTCTTCTCCTCTCTTCTTCTACACTTTTACTACACCTTAACCCACACCTCTTGGAACCCTAAGAGAAGACAAGAAGGAGATCTTTGGAGCTTGGGTTAGCTTAAAACTCTTGGATTCAAGGTATGGGATTTTCTCTCATTCACTTACATTGAGGCAAGGGTCTATATATATGTAATCTTTTCACTTTAAATTATACATGTATGCTATATAGTCATTGTTTCTTAATACCTTGTGACTACTACCATGATTTAAACAATATTATTGTTTTATTAACCCTTGAATCCTTTTTCTTGCTCAAAAATCCTAGATTCCAAGAGAGATGAACTATTCTTTAAATTGTTCTTAATTCTTGATTTCAAAACTTTAGTGTTGAATATTATACAACAAAATAATATAGATTATGATCTCTTGCATATTTTCTTGGATTATTCGATTATATGACACATGTGAGAAAAATTGGGGATTTTACTATATTTGTGAAATTGTTGTGAATTGAGCATATTCTC
>CM042190.1:415585-428995 GCA_023539305.1 Ilex asprella | reverse complement strand
AACTCCCCGGCAACGGTGCCAAAAACTTGATTCGCACTTTTTAGTGTCTCTGAATTATATTATATTATACACCCAAGTATAAGTGGTCAAATTGTAGTTTTCTCGGTTTTAAGTCCAAGTATCGATCCCACGAAGAGTTGTCTGTAATTTAGATTGTAAAAAATAAATAAATAAATAAATAAAAATAAAAACAGTAAAGCTGTTGTTTGAAGTAGTGTGATGTTTTGATAGCTTGTGATGTGAGCTTAGATTGATAACTTGTTTATTTAAATAAAAGAAAGGCGATGACAATACAATAAAGTGCAGAAATAATAAAGTGCGGAGACAATAAAGTAAATGACAATAATATAAAAGATACCCTTCAGTTCAAGGGTCTCATATGTTTTTTAATGGTTAAATACTGGAAATGCTACCCTACAACAATTAACTTCCATTTTACTGGCAAGTCAACCGGTAGGTCTGATGTATATAAACCATAGCACAGCCGCTTCTTAGGCTAACTGCGGGTAGTAAATCATAACACAACAACTTCCTAGGTTAGTTGGTAATATCCAGGTCAACTGATTAACTCAAGCAAACTAGAAGGCAGAGCCAATTCATGAGGAATACTTGAGTTATTCACTTGATCTCATGATTGCAAATACGTATATAATAAATCATAACACAGCTGCTTCTTAAGCTACACTGGTGATAATATATAACACAGTTGCTTCTTAGGCTACACTGATGGTTATATATATATTTACCAGTAAAACTTCCTCAGCGTTCCGGTGGAGGACTAGTCATACCGATAGGATCACCGGAGTTATTCAACTGGCAATATTATTATATATAGTAATATCATGCATCAGTGAAACTTCCTCAGCATTCCGATGGAGGACTAGCCATACCGGTACGAACGCCGGGATTATTCTAGCTGGCATGTCTTATATATGTAATATAATAAACGTATAAATAAAACATCAGCAATTCCATAATTAAACCAATAATATACATATGTTCCCCTAGCACTGGATGATATAAACGACTACTCACGCTCCATTGCTATAGACAAGCCCGGAGTGCAGGTAGTTGCCATTATGACAACTAAAATTAAACGGTAACTTCTTTCACAAGGAACAATTAAAACACAACCACTTTTATTATCATTCAAGACACAAAAGTGGTGGTAGTTCAACTATCCGAATAGAAAGATTACAACAGAAAAGTAGGAATACAGAAAAGGTATCACACCCACCGGCTATTTCCTTCTCTTTTCTCTCTTTCTTTCTTTTCTTTTCTCTCTTTACTCCTGTGTGGCTAGCTGGTTTTGGAGAGTAAGGGATGGTCTTTGGAAAGTATATGTTGGTGTGGAGAGAAGGTAGGAAGGCTTGGAGTGGTGTATGAAGAGAATGGAGACAAGGTGTAGTGTAGGTGTTGAATTGTTGGAGAATGCTTGAAAAAATGAGAAAACAACCCCTATGAAAAAATGTGAACGGCCAAGAAGGATTTAGGAAGGTCTAGGGACCTTTGGGAAGGTTGAGGGACCTTTGGGAAGGTTTAGGGAGCCTTTAGGAAGGTCAAGGTGTCGCCTCCTCGATACGCCAGGTGTCGTTTTCTGATTGGTTCAAATGTCTTGCTCTGATTGGTCCATATGTCTTGCTCTGAGTGTGCCAAGTGTTTTCTTCTCATTGGTCCATGTATCATGTTCTCATTGGTCCAAGTTTCCTTATCGCACTTTAGTTCTTCATAGTTTGAAGCTTTGCAAAATAGACCGGTATTCGCTGATATTTCTGCATTTGACACTATAACTTCAAACATAAAATATTAAAAACTTTAATCCACACCCAAAACATAATTCAGAATATTTATTTATTTTACGTACAAAATTGATTACTTTATCATTCGAATTTACACACTAATTACGGTTAATCAGGTACATCGGTCCATTTGAAGTGATCAAGACAGTGGGCAAAGTAGCATACCAACTTTGGCTACCAGCACCATTGTCAAGAGTTCATGATGTGTTCCACGTTTTGATGTTGAGGAAGTGTCAACCAGATACGGTGCATGTCGTGAATTTGGAGGATATTGAAGTGCAAGATGGAGTCACCTATGAAGAGCAGCCGGTGAAGATTCTTGATATCAAGGAGAAAGTGCTTCGCAATAAGGTAATCCAGCTGGTGAAAGTCCTATGGCAATACCATGGCGTGGAGGAAGCAACTTAGGAACCGAAGTGGGAGATGCGAGAGAAATACCCATACTTGTTCGCGACTTGAGGTAAGTTTCGAGGACGAAACTTTATTTAAGGAGGTGGATTGTAAACCCCCATATGTTTGTATTAACATATACGAATGTATTTGTTTAGTGAGTATTATATATGTAATGACGTAAAAATAAATCATGTATATTAGAACCGTAAGAATAAATACTAGGAAGACGTTTAAACTTGAGAAGGATTATTAGATAAGTCTCTAAATATTTTTAGGTCAAAATAAGGTGTCCATTGAGTCCGGAAGGTCGAAAAACCTTGGAAGAGTTAATATGAGGTGTATTAGAAGTAAGAAAGTATTTTGGAGTTAAAACACATTTTAGAGAAAATTTGAGAATTTAGAATTTTGGACACTACTTAGTATTTTGGCCATAACTCTTTATCCTAATGTCCAATTAAACTGAAATTTTTACAGTAGATATTAGACATCCAGAGCTAAAAAAATGTGTTTCATTTATATTTTCCAATTTAACCTCTAAATAGGTCAAAATTGCCCTGGAAGTTGCACCAAAAAACTGTCAACAGTACCAGTACGTCCGATTTTTTTCTGAACCAAAAATGTCGGGTTGTGCTCTATTTTCTTGCCCTATAAACACTTAATGTCGCCCCCTTAGCATTAATTTCACCCCTCCTAACCCTAGGAAAGATTAGAGAGGTAGAGAGAAGGATAAAACACAAGATCAAGAGGAGATCTATACTTCAAAGAAGATCAAATCTTCATCTTTTTCACACTAAACCTAGGTTTTCAAGAACATTGAGGTAGGGTTTTCTTTCGTTTCTTGTCCATTGATGTTAGGGTTATTATACATGTAGATTTTGACTCTTAATAGTATGTATTTGTTATGGGTTCCTTGTTTCTTGATATATTTTCAAACATTCACATGATTTGAACAAAATGATGGTTGAAAATCCATCAATTAAATCCTAGTTTTTTGGGGGAATATAAGTTTTTCTCTATATCTTCACATCATCTTGATTTCAAAAATTCTAGAGCTTTGTGTTGGGTAGTAAAATGATTGTATTGATGATCTTATGCTTATTTCCTTTAAACTTGTCTCTTGTAACATGATTTACGAAATGGGTATGTTTCTTAAATTGTTTTATTATGTATATTGCTTGTGAAAATTAGAAAAATCATGGAATTTGCTTGTATATGAGGTTTGAGCATATTGTTGGTATGTCACTCTTATGTATGGTGTTGTGAGGGACTTTAATTACCTTCGAGAGCTGCCGTAGAGTGTTAGAGGTCAGTCTATCCCAGTGGGGGTGAGATGGTTTCCTAATGCTCGTAGCGAATCATTGTTGTGACAGTGACCACTATTGTTCACGGATACCGTGGAAAAGGGTTAGTATACTAGACACCTTGGAAGGATTTCGTCAATGCCGTATGAGATGGTACACGCCCTTCCTAAATTTACCTGTGATTGTTATTATAAATGGGTGAACGAGGTAGAATCGTCGGGTAGATTCATGAGAAGCGACAACCTACTTGAGTGGTACCAAATAGAAATTATTGTTCATTGTACCAAATATTATTTCTCCAAGAGTTTCGGGTAGTATGGAATGCCGCGATAACTTGTGGAAATGGTGTATGGTGGAGTGGATTATGTTGAAAATTATTTGTCAATTAAACGTGGTTTTATTCTCTTTCAATTCCTTATTATTGTACAAACTTGAGATCTCCTTTAAAATGTCTTTATTTTTTTTCAAAATTCATTTATATGTATGTGCGAAATGTGACCTACTTGTTTTACTTGATTTCAAAACCTTGAATGGGTTGGGAAGGATCCTCCTATAGAGCCTTTTGCTCACCCCCTACTTCCCCACCTTTCAAATTTTGCCTTTGACGAGGAGCTGGGAGTCGAGGAGCCGACACATTGGGAGACTCCGACAGAAGGGAGCGTGGATCCCGAGGTGGACGCTTAGAGCGACCCCCCTTTCTTTTGTTATAGACTTGGACAATCTTTTGGGAGAATTGTATAGCCTAGTTTTATTTTGTATATTCCGTTGTGTATTATAGTACTTTTGTGGGGATGTAAATGCCATAGCTTTGCCTATTCTTTTGGGATAACATGTAAATTTGATGGATTGATTTTATGGTAGTTAAATGGACTCGGTGTGGTCATTACAGTAGAATTGCACAGGTTGTATTTTGGGTAGAGCTCTCCGTACAAAGGAGACTCTGCCCGAATTTTGTTAAATTAAGGACCCCCGGTTATTTATGGATTTATTAGTTACTCTCATGATATGAATGGTTATTGAATGTAATGTCGTCCAGGGTGGTATTTGGGGCATTACATAACCCGACCTAGTCATCAATTCGTGCTCAAGTGAGGGCCATCTGCCAGAGCTTTTCCAACACCTTAAGTATATATCCCCATAAATGGTAAGCCACACTTAATAGAGTGTCTCCTAGAGAGGCTACTCCCCAACCCAAATGCATATGAAATGTTCACATACAATTCAACAATCAACAAACATTCATTCAAGAATATGAAATTCATAATGGAATTCAAAATTTCATGACATTTTATGAGATGAGACTCACACATGCAATGCAATCCGAGCCTTCATCATCTCGAACAACACATGCAATGTCATGCGTATGTACTTGGGCATTCCAAGTCTCAGCCATTGATGTTACACATCAAATGACTATTTTATGAAATCATGTGTCTTTTTGTTGGGCAGGTGATTTCTTGGACTTGCACCAATGGTCCACCACACCAACACGGATTTTGGTATCACACCTCTGGTTTTGCGTACACCAATATACTTTTTTGGACTTTCATTGTCGAAAATGTATAAACTAATAACCGGGCCTTGAACCCGAGGGCGAATCTAGTCCTTCTTGTTATACCTGACACAAGTTTTCCATACAACTCGTGCAACTCAGTCAGACCTAAGTCCAAATTTCTCGAGCCCATATATCAACTCACCAAGACTGGTGTTTGATTAAAAATATGCACACACACCCACACTCACGTCAATTATCCACGAATGTGATGCTACTCGTGTCTATGCAACGTAAATGTACAATAGCATATTCCAATGTCATGTTCAACATACCATGAGCATATTATGAAAATGTCTCAATTCCATAAAAATTCTCAAGTTCTCAATGTCAATATATCATAAGGCATATACCAACATTTCCCAACATCAATCCCAAGAATTTTATAACATATTCAATGCAAATAACACACTTAATCAACATAGATATTTTATTAAACACCTTCAAGGCATAAATGCAAACACATAGCATATCCAATCAACACATTCATCTCGAAATTCCCATGAACAATTTCACCAAAACCCAATTCATGTAAGAATTTATTTTAACCATTCTTATACCAATTTTTCATATTTCAACTACAATAAGTATGTGTCGTACATGAGATTACATCTCTAACACTCGTGTTTATTTTTCATATGTCAACCCTAGGTTAGAAATAAACCTAGTTAGGAAAGGAATCCTACCTTTTGAACTGTAATACATGTAGTATAGGGTTCAAAATACCTAAATCAAGTTCTAAACCTTGATTCCCAAAAAAATCAATCGTGAGACTTCGACAAAACCCATGACTTTTGGTACGCAGATGTTGCTCTCGTCGCGTAGAACACTTTTTGTTCTTGGCCTAAAGCAATCCGAAGCACGGATCGTCCTAGATCGCAAGAAGAAGCTTGTAGATTCTATATTTTCTCTCTCTTCTTTATCTCTCTCTCTCTCTCTCTTTCCAGAAAATCCATCAGCAAGAATGGGGGAAAATCTAATTTTCCCCTTTTATACTCTCCGAATGCTTGGCTCTCATTAATCCACACGTCCCGCCTTTTCTAATCCAATTTTGTCCCAAATTAATTAAATCTTGTCCCGTGTTGTGTTCAATATATTTTAATTGAACTAAATTTAAATTATTTTTTACATTTTTCAATCAAATTCCGATCGTGTTTATTTTAATCGTGCAATGCCCGATCGCATCGTAAAATATAAAAAACTGTCTCAGAATTCAACGAAAATTGACTGGGTAACTAGATTTCGCAAGACAAATCCAAAGGTGAGGTTAATTTCATCATCCAAATTAAAAAAAAATAGGTTTTCAACTTGTATTATAATGGCTAATTACCATTTTGCCCTTCATAATAAAATTTTTAAATTTTTCTAGGTTTTACAAAAATGCAAGGGTAAATTAATTTATCATGTTCATGTTACTAACTAATTTAATTTTAATATGCATGATAAAGTTCATAGAATATAAGTTAAGAAAATAGTTTCTTAAGATGTTGGAAGAGAAGATTTATACTTCTTAGTACTCAACTTTTAAATATTCCTAGTCATAGGATTACTATGTGAGCACTATGTGTGACCATTGACTAATGTAGTATTTTTCATGTAGAGTTTTACATCCCGATCAATGTTAAAACTTAAAGTTACAGTTATGCAACTAATCCTTAGACTTGAGACACCATGGTTGTCTTGTGCATGGACTTATATGCTTTAACTATACAATATATTCAAATATGAATCATGCAACTTGAATATGTATTGTTAGACATAGTTAGACATGCATAGAGACTTATGTGATCTTCTAGGATACAACTCAAGGAATCCTTGACCAAGGAAGAATAACAATTACAAAAGTGTTTTTAATTGATCATTAGGAGTCATAGTCCAAAGATCGAACACATAAGATTGAGTTAGCAGTTTGAAAGTAATTGAGTAATTTCATAACCTAGTAATTTAATTGGGGCATTGTGTGATAGAAGGATTGAATTGCTATGCAACTGAATGGGTTCTTTACCAACTTCGTGCTACCCAGAGGTTGATCGTGATATGCTGCTACACATCACTCATAAAGGGAGAATTAGAAGATTTCTAATTCACCCTTTGGTCTAGTGGTACTCCTTGTCTTGTAAAGGCTTTGCCTTTTTGAGTTCAAGGGTTCAAGTCCCGCTCTCCCTTCCCCTTTTCCCTCCAAAAAAAGGTGCTCTAATTTGAGATGCTACTTATAGTTAGTATCAAATGCCTAAAACTGGGTATGCTTGAATCTAGAGGGTCACACACAATATAATTGACTAGAACCTAAAGGATAAAAGAGAGAAAATCAATTAATAGTTCATTGGGGTGAAAACCTAATTAATAGTTAATAAATGGGTAATAAGTAATTATGAGATAATTGCAACTAGACTCAAACTAGGATTAGAGTCTTCTAAGGCTCTATAAATACATTCATATAGGAGGTGGATATACGAGATAACAACTCTCTTGCTAGTAGTAGAAAATCCATCCAACATTCTCTCTTCTTGTTTTTCAAAGGTTGAGGTAGATCTTTCAAGTTTATCAATTTGTGTTGGATACTGATAGAGGCCAAACAATTGCGAGGCTTGGGGTAAAGATCAAATTCAAATTTGAAGATTCAATTTTTTTTTAGAAAGCTTGAAGTTCGTTAAAACCACGCTTAAGAGATAACCCTTAATCTTATCTATAGATCTAAGGTTGATCAAGTTGTATTAAATATGAATAGATATTGGAATGAGAAATGAAATTTTATTATTTTTAAAATTTTGCTACGTTTATTATAGGGACACCCCTTAAGACGCTTGCTTGCCCTCCAATGGGGGTATGTTCATGAAAGCTCCCAAGCGTAAGAGAAAAGTATCGTATAGTAACTCAAACAAAAAGTCCAAGGTTGTCTCCTCAGGGACAGAATTGGAATCCAATGTGATGAAAAATAAAAGGAAAAAACTCTTTACAGTTGAGAGTTAATTACTAATGAAATTGAAATTCAATAAATGAAAAATTGGATAATCTTTAGAATTCATCCCATCTCTGAATAAAAGTTTCAACCATAAATCTATAACTCATCTGCTTCTGTATTCAAACTACTACAGACCAATGATTTTCAACTACAAATTTTGAAGAAACTAATGTAGAAATTGAAAGATGGCTTATGATGGAAGAATCAATATCCTAAAGGTCTCAGAAAACACCACTAATTATCTATACCAAAACTAATTGTATACAAATCTTTGGGAAGTATGCAAACCAATTAGGTTTTCGAAAACATAACCAATTCAATCAACCACATAAACATTAAAACCTTGGTTTAAAGTATACACCCTATTTCATAGATTGTGACTCCTTCCTTAGATTATCCAAAGGAAGACTACTCGCTCATGATAAGGGAAATAACACAAATCATTAAAGAAAACAAAATTGAATTCAGAAAGACAAAGATTGAATAGAAACATGTATTGAAATACTAAATGTAAATAACAAGGCTTCGAAAGTAAACACAGCTGAATGTAAATGTGAGACCCCTAAAATCGGGGTCCTTTGTAAACTGTTGATCAACCGTCAACCTGCGGAATTAACCTTTCTTGTCTCAATTTCAGGTCTTAAGTCCATACAAATTCCCTTACTCGGAATTTTAACCCACGTATATACCCCGTGTTCTTTTTATCATTTAATTCTCTCGAGGTCCAACATGACTCAAAATAGTTCATTTAGAATCCATTTGTACCCTTTGAACAAAAAAAAACAAAGTCCAAAAGCATAGGAGAACAGTGTTAAAATTTCAGAAATCTGCAAATAGTACCGGTACGTCGAACCTTCTGGACCAAAACGTACCGGTACACCCTACCGATACTGAACCTTATCGGTACACAGTACCAGTACAGTCTACCCAGATTTTTTTACCGTTTCTTCTGTTTCTCGTTTTCAATTCATTCCAAACCTTAAAAAAATCAACCCAACACTTACATAACATGTATTTGGGCATCCAAAATGGTTTAAATAAGATCTATTACAACATTTGCATGCGAATTCATTTAATTACATGCCAAAATAAAATATCCATTGTAATGTCTTTAAAATTTATTCAAAATAAAAGTCACATTTCGGCTTCTTCATCCTTGAGGCCCAAAGTGAGAGCCATCCACCGGCACAAACCCCGCATCTGAAATATTTTCCCATAAAGGGTGAGCCACGCTCAATAGAGTATTCCCTGAATAGGCTACTCCCCAACCCAAATGCACATGAAATGCTCACATGCAACCAATTCACCATTCATACATTCCAAACATGAATATGCTATCAATGTTGGAAATTTATAATGCAATGCTATGGAATGAGATGAGACTCACTCTCAATAACCAACTGGGACCCTTCCTGGCCCTTTGACACATGCAATTTGCAATTGTGCAAATGCTCATCATCCACCAACGGTCCCGCGTACACCAATACACTTTACGGACTAATACCAATGGCATTGCGTATCCAAATCACTGGGCCTTACACCCGAGGGATCTTCTAGCCTTTCTTGCTAACCTCGACCCTCAACACCTTGTAAACCGTGCCACTTGGCCAAGTCATTAACTTAGCTCCCTCGAGCCCACTCGTCATCCACCCATGTGGTGTTGACTCCTTTCATACACAACCACCCATTTAATGCAACGTTTCCGTGCATATACAATGTAATGTGTCATTGCAACACTATTACAATATTCAATACGCAATGTATGCCATATGAACCATTTCAAACCCGATTCATACAATCCATGACAAATTATATCAAACCTAATTGCAAATTTCGGTTTTGTCAAATTTTAAGTATTTTACATAAAAATTCCATACTTATTTCAAACCCAAGCTCCACTCCCAAGCTTTCCCAAAATTTTAGTTTTCTTACCTTCGGTGAAAGCCTTTATTTTTGGTGTGTACACGTAGCCCTCGTCGAGGAGATCGACTTTCCCTCTTGGCTCGAACATATTCGAGCTCTCTAGCTCCGTAGATCATAGAGAGATGTTGGAGATTTCTCTCTTTTCCCTCTCTTCTCTCTCTCTTTCTATCGGATGACCAAGGGTTGTATAATGGGAAAAAATCTAATTTTTTTCCTTATTTATATTTTTTAGAATGCTTGGCCCACAACGCGCCACATGTCCCTTTTTATTCCGGGTCTGTTTTTATCCCGAAACAAATAAATTTTGCTCCGGTTCAAGTTCAAATTATTTTTAATTTGTCTTGACTTCATTTATTTTAAATAATGTTTCCAAAAATTTCGTATTTGGGTCTCATGGGGCCCGACCGCCTCGTAAAATGCAAAAAATTCGACTATCTCGGAATTCGATGAAATTTGACATGGTCACTAGATTTCGCGAGACGAATTCAACGGTGAGGTCCGTTTCGCCATCCAAGCTCTAGAAAATTTTAGGTTTACAACCCGAACCGTTGTGGTAATTTACTATTTTGCCCTTTATTCTTAAAAGTTTAAATTTACCTGGGTTTTTACATTCTTCCCCCCTTAAAAGAATTTCGTCCCCGAAATTCAGGCACACATAACTACATGCACATGAAACAAATAAATTTATACTTAAAACCATGAACCTGTACCTCCATCCTCAAACAAGAACAGATAATTGGCACGAATGATGTCTTCCACTCCCCGGTGCTGCCATAGTACCTTCACTAGTCTCATAGTCTTGTCTCGCAAAACTTGCTTTCGGCTATCCATGATACGCACCGGTCCCTCCTCGAAGGTCCCATCCGCATCAACCATCAATTCACCCCAATCCACCACATATGTCAGATCAGGTGTATACTTTCAGAGCATGGAGACATGAAACACTGTGTGAACACCCGATAAATTTGGCGGTAATGCCAACCTGTAAGCTACTATATCCACCCTCTCGAGTACCTCGAAGGGCCCGATAAACCTCGGCGACACCTTCCCTTGCTTCCTGAATCTGACCACTCCTCTCTTGGGTGTCATCTTTAAGAAGACGTGATCTCCCACCTCAAATTCCAAAGATTGTCGCCGTCTGTCGCCGTAGCTCTTTTGCCGGCTTTGAGCCGTAAGAAGATGCTTCCTTATTAGGTTCACCTTCGCTGAAGTGTCCCTAATAAAATCTGGACCCATAGAGGGTCTTTCTCCAACCTCCGTCCAACACACCAGAGAACGGCAATGCCTCTTATATAGTGCCTCATAGGGTGCCATCTGTATGTTCGCCTGATAACTATTATTATAGGAGAATTTTACTAAGGGTAAATGCTCTTCCCAGCTACCATTAAGGTCTAGGACGCATGCCCGCAGCATGTCCTCTAAAATCTGAATGGTCCTCTCCGACTGACCGTCTGTCTGGGGATAAAAGGTTGTACTCATCATCAAATGTGTACCCATGGCTCGCGAAAAGCTCTCCCAAAAATGAGCCGTGAATCTAGGATCTTGATCCGATACTATAGATACGGGTACCCCATGTAGCCCGACAATCTCTCGTATATACAACTTGCAGAATTCCTCCAATATGAAGGTCATCCGCATCGCCAAAAAGTGTGCCGACTTGGTAAGCCGGTCCACTATCACCCACACCGCGTCATGTCCCCGCGATGTCCGTGGCAAGTGGGTCACAAAGTCTATCGTGACATGCTCCCACTTCCATTTCGCCACCTCCAAAGGCTGGAGCAACCCTGCTGGTCTCTGGTACTCGACTTTAACCTGCTGACACGTGAGACATCTACTGACAATGTCTCCAACGTGCTTCTTCATCCCACTCCAATAATACTGGCGACAAAGATCATGGTACATCTTCGTGCCACCTGGATGAACTGCAAAACGAGAGCAATGAAACTCCCTAAGGATCTACTCTCTCAGATCCGTCAACTGAGGAACCACAACCCTTCCTCGATATCAAAGACTACCATCTGAGTAAATGGCTCAGCCCTCGTCACCTGTACCTGCCTGTACCCAGTTCCGAATGGACAATAGCTTAGTGTCCTGACTCTGGGACTCCATCACTCTGCTTAGTAGGAAGGTGACTTGATCCGAAATGTGTACACCCAAGTGCAGGCGGTCAAGTTGTAGTAATAATCCGATTTGAGTCCGGAGTCGAATCCACAGGGAATATGGTGTTTAGTGTTTCAAGGTGAACAGTAATGAAGACCGATCAATTGTAACCTTTTTGAGCTTTGTGAGAAGTGGATGGTTTCTTGAACAGAATATTAAATTCTTTTCAAGAGAGTTTTTCTAAACAAAATATAAGATTCAAATTAAATTAAAGTCACTCTTTAGTTCAAGGATCAGAATATGTAATGAATTATCCAGTGTATTACACTTGTGCTTTATAACTCAACTAACTCATGTGGTAACAGTAAGTTAATCGGAAGATAAGGGTGGACTAGGTTAAAGCTCCATCCTTTTTATAAAGTGCAATAGTGGTGGAGATTGAAGAGTTGGTCGTGAAATTCTATCCCGGAGTATTTGTCTCACACAACGGATCTTTCTAGAAGGAGTCATCCATTTACCATAGAAAAGATCCATTGGTTATACAAAATACTAGCCGGGGTTCTTTACTTTGATTACACAAAGAACTAGTTATGGTTCTTGCCTTGAACCAACGGATCTTTCTATGTAGGAGTTATCCGGATCATAGAAATATCCTTTGGTTGTGCAAAATATCCTAACTTGCCTTAACACATTCAACCTCCCACTAAGCAAGTAAATAAAGCATTGAAGTGTGAAAGAAATGCACAAGTATAACATCCGGATGGTCATTACGTATTCATCACCTCTCCCTAAAGAGTGAATGAGAACTACTCACTCTTCATGGCTTGGGTAAAGCTAGAAAAGTGAATGGTACTCATTCCTCCAAGTAGAGGAACTCTGAAGTTGATCTTCAACGAAGAACGAGTGAATCGCGTTCCACCCTTCTTGGCTTGGTAAAGCCCTAGAAAAGTGAAAGAGTTTCACTCCTCTAAGAAGAAGATGCTCAAGCAATGAAAGTGAAAGAAAGTAAAAGAAAACAAGAAAGTAAAAGCATTAATGTAAAGACAAGAAGTAAATTAAGAACATAAAGAACACAAAAGTAGGGAATTTATCTTCCCAACTATAATAAAGATGAAGACAAGTAGGAAATTAAACTTCCCAACTATAATAAAGACTTGAAGTAATTAAAAGGAGCAAGAATGTAAAAGACTTGAATTAAAGAACTAGAATGTAAAACTTGAATTAAAATGAATACAGAACTAGGTTTTCTTTAAGAGGGGAGCTCTTGATTTCTCTCCAAAAAAGTCCTCCTCAAAGGCTCCCAAAAGGGGAGTATATATAGGCAGGGAAGAGCAGGGGAGGGGTGAAAGAACAGTGCTGGACGAGTTATTAAGAAAAATC
>CM042190.1:369896-415575 GCA_023539305.1 Ilex asprella | reverse complement strand
ATAAATCTTCACACGCTATGTATCTCAGTCAACCAGATCGTGTCAGTGTTCCCAGTGGCGTTCGAACGTGGTCCAGTGTTCGAACGTGATGTTGCGTTTGAACGTAGCATGGTGTTGCGTTCGAACGTAGCTTTAATCCCCAGGGTCTGTCTGCAACACTTCTTTGCTTGGTTCAGAGGGAGCGTTCGAACGTTGATCACCGTTCGAACGTCCTGGTTGTCCTCAAGTTTTTCCTTTGTTGATCAAATGCTGCAGTTATACTTAAATGTTGTATTTATTATCCTTGAGCCTTTTTCTCATTTTAGCACCTGAAACATCATCATTTGAACTCCATCAAAGTATAATTAGTCCAAAAGAGGCACAATAAAATGTTATAATTGGGTATCAATTAGAAGGCATAGCCACCAAACTCCCCAAAGTATCTTGAGTCTGACCCATATAATGTAGCCCAAACTGCCCCACAGTCTCGAGCATAAGCCACTCTCGGGAAGCCATACTAGCCAAGACTCCACGTAACCTTCGACTAAGTGCATCCGCCACCATATTTACCTTACAGAGAAGGTAATACAAAGTGAAGTCATAGTCTTCTAAAAACTCCATCCACCTACGTTGCCTCATGTTGAGGTCCCATTGTGTAAAGATGTATTTCAGATTCTTGTGGTCCGAAAATGCTTCAAACTTCTCGTCACACAAATAATGGCGCCAAGCCTTCAAGGCAAAGACAATGGCCGTCAATTCCATATCGTGCGTGGGGTAGTTCTGCTCGTGGTTCTTTAACTGTCGAGAACCATAAGCCACCACCCTCCCGGACTGCATCAAAACACAACTGAGTCCGTCTTTGAATGCATCACAGTACATTGTATACATCTCCCCCCTTTTCGGGACTGTCAAAATAGGAGTTGTAGTTAGCCTCGTCTTTAACTCCTGGAATGCCTTCTCACAAGAATCATTCCACTCAAACTTGACCTCCTCTCGGGTCAACTTCGTCATAGGTGCAGCTAATCGAGAGAAGTCTTCAATGAACCGCCTATAGTATCCTGCCAATCCCAAGAAACTGCGTATCTCGAAGACTGACTTCGGCCTCTCCCAATTCGTGACTGTCTCAACCTTCTCCGGGTCCACAGATACACCCGAAGCCAACACTACATGTCCTAAAAATTTCACCTTAATCAGCCAAAATTCACATTTACTGAACTTGGCGTACAACTTATGGTCTCTCAAGGTCTGGAGAATAATCCTCAAATGACCCTCATGCTCCTCCTCAAACTTTGAGTAGATCAGGATGTCGTCAACAAATACCACAACGAACTTATCTAAATAGGGTTGGAACACCCTATACATGAGATCCATGAATGCAGTTGGGGCATTCGTTAACCCAAATGGCATCACCGTGAATTCGAAATGCCCATACCGCGTTCTGAACGCTGTCTTAGGGATATCTGCCTCCCTAATCCTCAATTGATGGTAGCCCATTTGGAGATCTATCTTGGAGTAGACACTTGTTCCCCTCAGTTGATCAAACAAGTCATCAATCCTCGGCAAAGGGTACCTATTCTTTATAGTGACATGGTTCAACTGCCAATAATCTATGCATAGTTGAAGGGTTTTGTCATTCTTCTTTGCAAATAACACCGGAGCGCACCAAGGCGAAGTGCTTGGTCTAATAAAACCCCTGTCCAATAATTCCTGTAATTGGACCTTAAGTTCTTGCAACTCAACGGGTGCCATCCTATGTGGAGTCATAAAAATAGGCGAAGTACGTGGATGCAACTCAATGCTAAAGTCCACATCCTTATGGGGAGGTAATCCCGGTAGTTCGTCAGGAAAAAAATCCACATACTCACAAATAACCCGAGGTAGACCCAACTCCTGTCTCACCTCGTCCTCCAAGGTAAGGCTTGCTAGCCAACACATCAACTGACCATGCCATCGAGAGCCATACACAGCTTGGGACAAAGCATTGTGCTTCTCCCCCTGAAACTTAAAACAAACACCATCTGGCGTATAAACAGTGACCCTCTTTCGATCACAATCAATGACAACACGATGTGTCGTCAACCAGTCCATCCTAAGGATGACCTCAAACTCTGATATGTCCATGACCCGAAGGTTCACGGTGAGTAGAATCCCTGAAATCTCTAACTCACAGCCGCGACATATCTGGTCAACTCTTACGCTAGCTCCTAGGGGGAACTCGCATGCAACGGCTCTTCCAAGGTTTCAACCTCTAAGCCCAAATCTTTTACACATAATGCAGAAATGAATGAATGTGATGCTCTAGAGTCAAATAACACCCTAGCCCATAATCGTGAGAGTAGAAATGTACCCTGTATCACCGACTGATCCGTCGGTTCAGTTTATGGTACCATAGCATAGACATGCCCTTGGGTCCCCGAAGTTTTGGCCTGCATTCCCTGCCCTCGGCCTCGACCTATGCCCTGGCCCATCTGACTTGACTGCGGAGTTCCTACTCAAAAAGTGGTGAGGGCCTGAGTAGCACCTTGGAACTAATATTGGTTTCCTTGGCCCGTGACAGGTTAGGGAGGAACATAGGGTGTCTGTGGCTGCCCCACCGAAGATTGGGACTGAAATGTCCCATAACCTTGGGATCCCTACCTCTGAGGGCAATCCTGTTTTATGTGACCCGGCTGATGGCAATAATAACAAGTCTACTGGGCTGCCTGGTAGGTAGTCCTGGAGCTTCCCCCACCTTGGGAGGATCGACCTTGGCCTTGGCCCTAATGGCCGCGGCTCTGTCCTTGAGACCCTTGTGGGGTAGAAGTCTTCTGCTTCTTCCCCGAGCTAGAAGAAAATGACTGACCTTCATTCTTCTTGTCCTTAGCACCCGCCTCCCACATGCTTCGTGCGTCTTCAACCTCTCTCTCAATAGCCATAGCAGTTTCGACCATTATATCCAAGTCTTGCAGGCGGAGGCCCACAATCTTTCCTCGGATGGAAAACTTCAAACCATCCTCAAACTTCCTCACTTTGGCCATGTTAGTGGCCACGTAATCATCGGTAAAATGGGCTAGTTCGGTGAACTTGGCCACGTACTCCATTACCGTCATTGTTCATTGTTTCACTTCTAGGAATTCTCGGACCTTTGTATGTCGAGCGGCCGTTGAAAAGTACTTACCCATGAAGAGCTCCTGAAACTCTCCCCATGTCATGGTCTCTAGGTTCTTGGAATCCTTCACCCAATCCCACCATACTTGGGCTTCTCTTTCTAGCTGGAATGTAGCTAGTCTTATCTTAGTGGCATCCGAGGTGATTTCCATTGCCCTTAAGATTTTATTGACTTGTCGGAACCAATGGTCGGCCACCATCGAATCCGTCCCTCCCTTAAAAACTGGAGGCTTGTGTGCCTTGAAGTGTTGGAGGTTAGTTGTACCCCAGTGACTTGTATTGGCGCTAGCCTGTGCAACGGTAGCTGCCATCATCCCCATAGTTTCGTTAAATACTTGTTGGTAAAAGGCCGGTGGTGGTTGATTATTGTTCCGCCCACCGCCTCGGCGTCCCCTTCCTCTACTTGCCATCTACACACATGTCAAATGGCAATAGCACACTAACTTAGTGTCCCAACTAAGGATCAAGTGAAACTTTGAGAATTTTCTCATTGCCCCCTAGTAAAACGTATGTTTTGTACTAGCAGACATCTAAATCCATAAACCATCCCGTTCACCCTTTTTCCACTCCCAAGGTTATGTTTTCTAACCCTAGTGTGTCCATTTCCAAACACATTTCACCATGCATATAATTTACATAACACATAGCACATAATTATGTAGCAAGTATATCACATAACATGAAATACACATAGAATGCAATGGTTTAGACCCAATGCCCATCAAGTCCTAGGTAATTTGTATACCTATACTCTAATACCAAGCTGTGAAGCCCCTAAAATCGAGTTCCTTTTTAAACCGTTGACCAACCATCAACCCGCAGAATTTAACTTTCTTGCCTTAATTCCAGGCCTTAAGTCCATACAAATTCCCTTACTCGGGATTTTAACCCACGTATATACCCCGTATTTTTTTTATCATTTAATTCTCCTGAGGTCCAACATGCCTCAAAATAGTTCATTTAGAATCCATTTGTACCCTTTGAACCAAAGAAAACAAAGTCCACAAGCATAGGAGAACAATGTTAAAATTTAAGAAACCTGCAGACAGTATCGGTACGCAGTAGCGATACGTCGAACCTTCTGGACCAAAACGTACCGGTACACCGTACTGATACCGAACCTATCGGTACACAGTACTGGTACAGTCTACCCAAATTTTTTTTCCGTTTCTTCCGTTTCTCATTTCCAATTCATTCCAAACCTTACAAAAACCAACCCAACACTTACATAACATGTATTTGGGCATCCAACATGGTTTAAATAAGATCTATTACAACATTTGCATGCGAATTCATTTAATTACATGCCAAAATAAATATCCATTGTAATGTCTTTACAATTTATTCAAAATAAAAGCCACATTTTGGCTTCTTCATCCTTGAGGCCCAAAGTGAGAGCCATCCACCGGCAGGAACTCCGCACCTGAAATATTTTCCCATAAAGGGTGAGACACGCTCAATAGAGTATTCCCTAAATAGGCTACTCCCCAATCCAAATACACATGAAATGTTCACATGCAACCAATTCACCAGTCATACATTCCAAACATGAATATGCTATCAATGTTGGAAATTTATAATGTAATGCTATGGAATGAGATGAGACTCATTCTCAATAACTAACTGGGACCCTTCCCGGTCCTTCAACACATGTTATTTGCAATTGTGCAAATGCCCATCATCCATAATCCCGAGCCCTTCCTTGCTCTCCAACACATGCAATTTCTCATGTGTATAATTTTGTCATCCATGTTAAACATCAAATGACATTTTCAATTCGGGGTCTTGAATGGGGTGAGTATTTATGGACTTACACCAACGGCACTCAACCGACACGGGATTCATGGACTTCCACCAACTGTCTTGCGTTCACTGACACACTTTATAGACTAATACCAACGGCAGTACCTATCCAAATCACCGGGTCTTATTCCTGAGGGATCTTTTAGCCCTTCTTGCTAACCCTGACCCTCAACGCCTTGTAAACCGTGCGACTCAGCCAAGTCATTGACTTAGCTCACTCGAACCCACTCGTCATCCACTCATGTGGTATTGACTCCTTTCATGCACAACCACTCATTTAATGCAATGTTCTCGTACATATGCAATGTAATGCCTCATTGCAACACTGTTACAATGTTCAATATGCAATGTATGCCATATGAACCATTTCAAATCCGATTCATACAATCCATGACAAATTATATCAAAAGCATATAATTTTCATAACTCACAAAGTCAATAAACAATTATGAATTTATCAACATTATATCCAAAACTCAAGCCCAAGCATGTTATCTCATATCAAGTAATAACACACTTCCAAAATCAAGACATTATGTAAACACATAACATGCCCACAATTTACATAATTCCAAGAAATTACATTAAATAATTTTTACATACCCACTTCAAGATAGAATATATTCTACCTAGTTTTCATACCCACTTCACCAAGGCATAATTTAAGCACACAACATGCCCATATAACACCAATTCCCATGGAATTTTCCAAAATAAATTACCACATTTCAATCTCAAGCTAGAAATTTATCGTAATCTATTTCTATTCTCATTTTCATACCCATTTTACTGAATTTCCTTTCAATAGGCAAGTGATATGTACATTTATCGACATGCCTATTTCAATATAAAATTTTTGGTTGTGAATACACCTAAGTAGGAGAAAAATCCTACCTCTTGTAGCGCGAGGAACGACCATAGAAGTTTCAAGAATCCACCCAAGCTCCACTCCCAAGCTTTCCCAAAATTTTAGTTTTCTTACCTTCGATGAAAGCCCTTGTTTTTGGTGTGTACGCGTAGCCTCGTCGAGGAGATCGACTTTCCCTCTTGGCCCGAACGGATCCGAGCTCTCTAGCTCCGTAGATCGTAGAGAGAAGTTGGAGATTTCTCTCTTTTCCCTCTCTTCTCTCTCCCTTTTTCTATCAGCTGACCAAGGGCTGTATAATGGGGGAAAATCTGATTTTTTCCCCTATTTATATTTTTTAGAATGCTTGGCCCACAGCGCGCCACACGTCCCTTTTTATTCTAGGTCCGTTTTTATCCCGAAATAATTAAATTTCGCTTTGGTTCAAGTTCAAATTATTTTTAATTTGTCTTGACTTCATTTATTTTAAAATCTCATAATTTTTTCAAAAATTTCGTATTTGGGTCTCACGGTGCCCGATCCGCCTTATAAAACGTGAAAAACTCGACTATCTCGGAATTCGATGAAATTTGACATGGTCACTAGATTTCACGAGACGAATCCAACAGTGAGGTCCGTTTCGTCATTTGAGCTCTAGAAAATTTCAGGTTTACAACCCGAGCCGTTGTGATAATTTACTGTTTTACCCTTTATTCTTAAAAATTTAAATTTACTTGGGTTTTTACTGTAAATATTGTTTAAACAAATGAAAGAACTGAACTTAATAGAAGAATAACTCAAAACTCTGTAAAATAACCCTAAAACTTTGTAACGTAAAGAATCTCCTATTTATTCTAGTTGGAAGGAGAATCTTTAGATTTTTGGTAAATATTTTCTTCAAAATTATTTCTTTCTTTAATTGGTTGAAAATTCCTAAAGGATATGGCGAGATCTGATCTTTAATTGAGCTTCGTGTGAAAATATATCTCGACCTACCCGTAGAACAGTAAAACCTTTTTTTTAAACAAAAAATCAAAAAAAAATTATAGAATGAATCCAAGAGAATTACAAGAAGCAAACTAAGGAAAATCCCCATATACATCACCATTTAAGGCTTTAATCCTTCAAAACATATATAAAAAAAAAAAGACAAAAACTCCTCCTTCACTTACAGGGCACTGGCCCTTTAACAACTCAACCCATATTATCAAAGACCAAAATCCTTCTGGTCCGAAGAACACGAAGTTTCCTCTGGTCTTGTAACAGCCAGACATTCACATTAGTAGGTAGTTGCCTTGAGCCGGAAAAATCACAAGAAGCCCTTGCCTTCACAGCCCAATTAGCCAAACCATCAACCACACAATTGGCTTCTCTATACACATGCCCCACACGATACACCATTCGATGGAGAGGATTGGTAATCTGGGTAAGCAAATCTAAACAAGGCCAAGCACACTTAATTTTCCCTAAAACAGAATTAACCAACACAAGGGAATCAGATTCAATTTCAATAGTATAACCCATCAACCCATACTTCTTAATCAACAATAACCCATCCAAAAAATCCATGAATTCTACTATCATATTAGTGCATAAAATTTTAGAATTTGAGAAACAGTATCAGTACTGCGTACCGGTACGGTGAACCTTCTGGAACTTAGCGTATCGGTACTCAATACCCGTACTCTTTGTTCAATTTTGTCTATTTCACCTGTTGTTCACTTCAAACCCATTCCAAACCTTTCCACAATCATCTCAAACATGTATAATGAAGTTTTCTATATTACAGATGATCCATATGAGTTCTATTACAAGCATTCCATAGATTTATACATGCCAAAACATAACTTTAACATTGTTTTACAAAATTTCAAGGTTAAAGGCCACAAGTCGGCCTCTATTCACCCTTGAAGCCCTGAATGAGAACCGTCCACCGGCGTGTATCCTGCACCTAAAATATTTTTTCCATAAAGAGTGAGCCACGCTCGGTAGAATATTTCCTACAGAGGCTATTCCCAAACCTAAATGCATATGAAATGTTCACATGCAACATTCAACAACTCACAACATTCCAAGCAAGATTATGCATCCAATATTGGAATTCATCATGTCATGCCATGAAATGAAATGAGACTCACCCATACAGTTTAACCTGAACCCTTCCTGACTCCCCAACTTTCGCGTACATGGACACACTTTATGGACTTGTACCAGCAGAAGTGCGTATCCAAATTACCGGGTCTCGCACTCGAGGGATCTTCTAACCCTTCTTGCTAACCCCAACCCTCTTTACCTTACAAACCGTGCGACTCGGCCAAGTCATCGACCTAGCTTACTCGAGCCCACTCGTCCTCCCCAAGTGTGGGGTTGATTATATCCATGCACAACCACCCACTTAATGCAATGTTCCTGTGCATATTCAATGTAATGTCTCATTGCAACTCTAAAACAATGTTCAATATGCTAAGTATTCCATATGAACTATATTCAACACGATTCACATAACTCATGATAAATTATATCAAAAGCATATAATTCCCATAATTCTCACAATGTCAATATGTAAACATGCATATATCAACATTTCATCTCAAACCCAAACTCAAGCATGTCATCACATATCAAGCAATAACACACTTAATTTCTTGAGGCATTATGCAAACACATAGCATGTTCACAATTAACATAAGTCAAGAAATTACATTAGGCAATTTTTACATACCTATTTCACAAAAACCTCTTCAATAGGCAAGTGATATACACATCTATCAACCTACCCATTTCAATATGACATTCTAGGTTGTAAATAAACCTAAGTAAGAGAAACCCTACCTCTTGAAGCGTAGTGATTGACCTTGGAGAACTCCAAGAACCCAAAAAAACTTGAATCACCACTTCCCAAAATTTTAATTTTCCAACCTTTGGTGAAATCCCTCATTTTTGCTATGTATACGTAGCCCTTGTCGAGGAGACCGACTTCAGTTCTTGGACCGAGTGGATTCGAGCTCTCTAGCTCCGTAGATCGTAGAGAGAAGTTGGAGTTCTCCTCTCTTTTCCCTCTTTTCTCTATCGGGTGTGTATCGGCTGAGAATTGGGGAGAAAATCTGATTTTCTCCCCTATTTTTATTTTCTAAATGCTTGGTCCACAACGCGCCACACATTCCTCATTTTTTTAGATCTATTTTCATCTTGAAACGATTAAATTTTGCTCTAGTTCAAGTTTCAAATGTTTTTATTTTTTGTCCTCATTTATTTTTCAAAATTCATAATTTTATTAAAAAATTTCGTACCTGGGTCACACGAGGCCTGATTATCCCGTAAAACGTGAAAAATCCAACTATCTTGGAATTCAACAAAACTTGACGGAGTAACTAGATTTAGCAAGATGAAACCAACGGTGAGGTCTGTTTCTACATCCGAGCTCTAGAAAATTTCAGGTTTACAACCCGAATTGTGGTGACAATTTATCATTTTGCCCTTTATTCATAAAAGTTTAAATTTACCCTAGTTCTACATCATCTCCTTAGGAAAATAATTGGAATCCTAGGTGATGAAAAATGAAGGGAAAAAATTCTTTGAAGTTGAGAATTTTGAGATTAAGGACTAATGAAACTGAAATTCAATAATTGAAAAACTAGATAATCTTCAAAATGCATCCCACCTATGAACAAGAATTTTTACTCTAAATTTATAACTTATCTGCTTTCGTATTCAAACTAGTACAGAAGGACGATTTTTAACTAAACACTTGGAAAAGAATCACAAGTAGCAAGTGAGAAATAGTTTATGATGAAAAAATCACTACTAGAAAACACCACTAATCACCCACACTAAAACCAATTGTATACAGGTAATCGGGAAGTATGCTAACAAAATAGGTTTTCAAAAACATAACTTATTCAAATAATCACATAAACGCTAAAGCCATAGTTTAGAGTATAACCCTAATTCATAGGTTGAAAATCCTTCTTCAGACTATCCAAAGAAAGACTACTCACTCATGGTAATGTAAATAACACAGGAAATTAAAGAAGACATAATTAAATTCATGAAAGTAGAAATGTACTTCAAAGTTATTGCTTATATTAAAAATCTGAATTAAAATAAAAAAATCACTAAAATTAAAGATAACTGAATGTAAGATTGCTTGAACAAATGAAAGAATAGAACTTAAAAATAAAGAATAGTAGAAAGAACTCTCAAGAAAAACCTAACACTTCTCTAAACCATAAAACAAAGGAAAACTCCAAAAAAAATCAAAACGTAATATTGTCCTCCTTAAAAGGTCTTCTATTTATTATGATTGGAAGGAGAATCTTCAGATCTTTGGTAAATATCTTCTCCAAAATTATCTCCTTTTCCTATTGGGTGAGAATCCCCAAAAGATATGGCAATATATGCTCTTTAGTTAAGTTTGCTGTGAAAATCTACCTCAACCTACTAGTAGAGCATACTCCTCCTACCGGTAGAAACTCCTTCTGTGACCCAACCTTTGGGTAGAACAGTAAAATCTATCGGTAGAACATTTGTTTGATAAAAATTCTAAAAAGTACTATGGATTTTGCTACTGGTATTACTCATCTAACAAAAGTACTGTAACATTTTCAACCGATGGAACATGATCCACCTACCGGTAGGACTTTCTAATGAAAAAGTGCAAAGTACTGTGAGTTTTTCTAATGGTAGAACAAGATTCTACTACCGATAGAATTTCTATTATTCTTTCAAAATTAATTTCCAAGGCCTCTGCTCCATCCACTCGTGAGCAAGGTTATCCCAACTCTATTCTTGTCATTAAGTCAATACTTATTCTTTAAAATAAAACCAAACCTCTCCACTAAAAGTTCCTCACCGACATTATGGCTAGCTTCACTTGGATCTCCTTGTTACACGGTTCGTCTAGGCCTTTAGCAATCTTCAAGACTTCACAAACAAGACTCTCAATTTGCACATTCCAATTGGTTTGATCTTCACCTAAACAATTTCTTCTTCTTCAAGTTATGAGGTTGAAAAGGAATCACAAGATGATAGCATTTGAGGTTAGGGATCTAGAGTTGTGGTTGAAGTACTTTAGAAAGGTTTTAGTCTTTTCTAGTTGTTAGAGGATTATCCTAGGTGCAGCAAATGCACTTCCTATTTATAGGCTCATAATAATGGTAGTTTTAGTAAATAAAAAAACACAAATTCACAAATAACAGCTTTATCCGTGGGAGAGCAATCGTAGGGTGGTTGTCGCTGGAATGAAAATTGTGTTTCAAACATGACTAAGGCAGGCCAGTTGAGCAACCATGGGTACCGCTCAAGCGACCATGGAGATCACTTGAGCGAGCTCATAGACCGAGCCCTGTGCTACCTTCCGTGACCTTTCCCTTTTTCTCCTAAGTCATCAAGAGACTGTTTTAACGAAGGCGAGCAAGCATAGGGCGGTCTTTGTAGGTTTTTTAAGCCTAAAAATCATGCAAAAACTTGCCCTCTTGAACACTAAAAGATGTTGCTCAAAGAAGGGTCCGATTGTGACAAACTATGTTTTTGAGACACAAAATTATTTTTGAAAAAAATTTCTTTGAAAATCCCTAGGAGTCGTAATCGAATATCTTCCAATTCCATTTTTCATCCTGAGTTAGTAATAACTAAGGGGTCATCTTAGGTGTCTAGGTCATTACTTTTATCCTAAGCATGAAGGTGCATACGGAGGTTGAATGATGCAACTTTGACACTTGATCTCTTCCTTTCAATGTAGCTTTTGGATCTTGAACATGATAGCATCATGACCATAAAAGTGGTTCAGATTTTACAATGAACTCCACGAAATTAACCAATTATAAAACATGATCTAACAATCTCTTTTTTTGACAATTTTGTGACAAAATACACAAGTTTGAAATAAAGATTACATCCCCAAACCATTAAGCAAAAGAATTGTAAATCTAATCTCAACACTCATGCATATGTCCTAAATCTTTATCTAGTTCAAGGATCTATATCTTGAATGATGCTTGAAGATCATAGTACTGCACATCATCACTCAAACCAAAACCTCGTGAAATACATCATATGTTAAAGAAATAAATCGTATAATCACAAGTATAGAAAGAGCCAAGAGAAGCATAAGGCATAAGTATGTTTACATCATGCAAGTACAAATATGTAACATGTTTAAACTAAATTGCCTCATAGGCTTGAGAATCGATTGATTTATCATTGCAAAACATATCTAGTTTTCCCCTTTAGTTAGTGTTCACAAGAAAAATAATAAATAAAAAATAAACAGGAAAAAATATGTGACTTCATGCTAAGCTTGTAAATTTTACTCCCCTCGAGTATTTGAACTACAAACTCCCCCTTCTACAAAATCCCCCTTTCTATGTTCACATGCAACATATCTAGTCTAGTCAAGAGCAAATCTACCTAATTACTCTTAGATGTACCTAAAATATTCTTCCTTTTTTGTCACAAAAGCCAACCCAATGACAATATGCAACAAGCATGGTACAAAATCAAGTCACCTAACATATTCTTATCTTATTTGCCACATATGTCAATCCAATGACAACCTATAACAATCATAACATAGAATCACAGTATAATAAGAAGGTAAGAATGCATAGCAATTAGCCAAATCATGCAAATAGACTAAGTAAGGGAAAAATAAGACATATAACTCAATGATCAAATATGAGAATTTATCAAGCATAAGATCAAGAGTATGTCAGAACAACAAAAATAAGGAGTACTTTAGTACAGGCCATGAATGAATATAAAAACACTCCCAAGCTCACATATGGCATATGCTACAAGTCTCTACAACAACTCTAATGACTGCAAGTAATCCAATTTCTTCAATCGAGGTGACTCGGACTCCTTCTACAACCTTGAACTCATGCATGGGTGTATATGCAATCTAAATATAACTATATGCACGTGCATGGAGGAAATTGGACGAAATGCAATGCAATTTTCAAATTCAACATGTAAATGCTCAATGTTAAAAATCATGAAAATTACAAATGTTTTACATTATAATAGCTTCATCTAAATTTCATCATCTCATTACATTACTCTAAAAAAAATTAAGAAATATAGAATTCAATTTCATGCATCCTAGAACAATGTTTCCTTCACTTAGTTCAATTTCACTCACACAGTCTTAAATTTTGTTTAACTTTGACAAATTCAAGTGCAACGTGTGAAACCAAACTCTGGCACAATTAATATTCTGTTTAGTTCAAATCATTAATAAGTTCTACATGAGATCCTAATGCATCGTCTAAGTGAATACATGAACTGTTAATGAGTGTCCTAAATATTCTTTTTTTGACCATGGAGACCACTCGAGTAAGCCCTGTGCTGCCTTCTGTGGCCTTTTCTCTTTTTCTCCCAAGTCATCAAAAGACCACTTTAGCGAAGGCCAACGAGCATAAGGCGGTCCCTATAGGTTTTTTAAGCCTAAAACCATGTAAAAACTTGTCTTCTTGAGCACTAAAGGGTGTTGTTCAAAGAAGGGTCCAATTGTAACTCAAACTATGTTTTTAAAACACAAAATTGGTTTAGAAAAACTTTTATTTTTAAATCCTTAAGTGTCATAGTCGAATTGCTTCTAATTTCATTTTCCATCCTAATCATCTTAGTTAAAAATAATTAAGCGGTCATATTAGGTGTTTATGTTATAACCTTTATCTAAGCATGAAGGTACATATGAAGGTTGAATGATATAACTTTGATGTTTGATCTCGTCCCTTTAATGTAGCTTTTGAATCTTGAACTGGATAGCATCATGACTATAGAAATGGTTGAGATTTTACAATGGATTTCACAAAATTAGTCAATTATAAAATACAATCTAACAAAATTAAACAATCTATCATAATTAGCAAACCAAAATAGAAAATCATAAGCTTCAGAAATTAAAGCTAACATGTATGAGGTTATAGTTTTCATGGTTGATAATTCATGAAGCCAATAAGCATTGCTATATCAAATTCACTCCCAACTACTGCTTCATTAACTTCTCCAATTTGAGCACTATGCTCACGCATGTCTATTTTGCCAGTGGAATGGAGATGAGAGAATCAAAGTCTCATAAAATTTGGCCATGTGTCTTCAGTGGTGGTGGTGCTTATCTTGTGGGTAGTCGTTGTAGCTATAGATCAACACGGGTGTGTGGCGTGGCCCTCCTAGGAGTTAGTCAATGTGTGCTCCATGATGGTGGTGGTGAGAGTCAAATAAAGAGAGAGCCGACCAATGATGCACAATTGATCTAGTTGGGATAGGAAGTGTGATGAGCACATAATATTGCACATTTCATGGCCTCATTACATTCATTATAACTCAACTTTTGCATTTAATTACTTAGTGTTAGCCTATTTTATGAATAATATTGAATTCTCGATGTTGCATGTTTTGATAGCTTAAATGTTGGATTTTAGGACCTTGCAACTATGTTGGATGTGTGGTAATGGCATGGACACAATACATGAAGAATTGGAGGCTTAAAAGTGAAAAAATCAAGGAGGTATTAGTGTTTTGAAACAAAGGCACCAGCTGCCACGTCACTGGGAAGTACTGCCTCGGTTTTCCTTCATTTTGACCATGATTTACTCAGAATTTGGAAAAGTTCAAAACATTAAAATTGTAGATCTGGATGTCTTCTGTATCATGTCAAAATTTCATCTTAATTCAATGGTTATATCAAGATTTATGCCAATTATACCAAAGCTGGTCCAGAGCATGGGAGAGGTATGGGCTGCAATGTGGGGGTTGGCTCCTAGCATATCAAGACCCATCCTTTCAACCTCCCATTGATGGGAGGCCTGCACACACATGCTAGGGACCATCATGCACGAAATGAATGACACACACTCCATATATACAACATTATTCAGCATTTTGAAGGGTGACTACCTACGCTTAGAATAGTTAGAAAGAAGATGAATAGTAGCAATGTTTATGTTTTTGAATTTTCCTTTCCATTTCAATTGTTGTAAGCTTTAAACTTCTTGTAATCTTTAATTCTTGCACTTTAATCTCATCTATTTCTTGTTCATTTCAAGTTTAGCCTTGTACTTTACATTTCACCATTGTTATGCTTTCAAGTTCTTCATTTTCATGCTTTAAATTGAGTATTGTTAATTTGTCTTCCTAGTTTAAGTTTCTTGCATTAGTTTAAGTTTCATGCTCCATTTCCTTTCCATGTTCATTTCCTTTATGCTTGTCTTTGCTTGTAATATGAATAGCTAGTTTTAAGTTGGTTACTCCAAGGGAGATTTCTCTTGAGGATTTCATTTCAACTCTTTTTCATTCCTCCCTTTAGGGTCAAATGGTTCGGTTTGACGGGGTTGAGAGTGGATGAGTTGGTGAGCCTTTGATATTCCGTAGGCCTAGTCACGGTTTATGCTTAGCTACTCACCAATCTCGTCCCTAGCTTCCCCCGAATCAATCGTTCATTCATGCTCGATCGGAGGAAGGCTTTGAGTTGATTTGGTATTCCCATTGGAATGAACCCTTTGGATTAGCCAACACTTGCTTTATTTACATTTTCATTTACAAACCAACCACAAAACACAAATACAAGATTTTACACTTTCTTTACCTTTTTGCAAAATCACTTTCACAAAACTCCATTTCCTTCCCTGAGAAGACGACCTTGGAATACTTTCCAAGTAAAATACCAACAACGAAAGACTCCTTGCGATTGGGGAGCGCTTTTATGCACACACATCCCATTTTACATCATTCCATTTCCCTTGCCTCATTGCCCTTTCTTTTGGCACTATCCCTAGGGGAAGAAATCTTTCTCCCCCGGCCATATATTGCATCATTTGAGGGAGAGTAATTAGGGGTTATTTGAGGTAAGGTTTATTATTCAATCAAAGTGACAAGAGAGTAAAGAGGTGTATTTTGGTCATTTAACTAGTATATATATATATATACCAGAACTAGTAAATATTTTCAAATTAAACAATATAAGTTTATATATGAGAAGTTAGGGACAAATTGGTCTTTTTGTTCTTGTTGTTACTTTTGTCCAATATTTGTTACTGGATGGGTTTGTATAATTAAATGACAAATTGTAAAAGATTTAGATGTAATTTATCTTAACATTAGTCATAAACCGTGTCAGATAAGATTCTATCATTCAAAAAATTGATCCCGTTATACTAAATTTAAAATTAATTTATTTGCTTACATCATTTAAAATTAATTTTTACCTATTATTTTCTTAAAATTAGCATCAAAATTTTCTCAAAATATACAACTTGACAAATTTTTTTCAATATATATACACTATTATGTATGAATAAGGTATGAAATAAAAGTTACGTTAAATTAAAAATTAACCAAATATTAAATAATTAAACATATGATAAAATTTAGTGATGTGATATTTTTTAAGAAAAAATGTATAGGAAAAAAATTCAATTTGCTAACCATTTTATTAAAGGATAAATTATACTAAGACCCCCTGAGGTATGACATATTACCCTTACACCCCTAAGGTTGATGGATAACTAACGGATGCAGCATAACTAGTCAAAAGACCTAAATGCCCCTCAGGTTGAGTATATAATCATTCCTGCCTTTTAGTTGTTTCCTTGTAGCGCCTTGAGAGTCAGTTCCCAGTACATCGTTCGCTCTCCTCCAGATGAAGAAAGCTTTGGGCCATCGGAAGATCAGCTCAATCTTCCTATCGAGTTTGTTCTTCTCCAGGTAGTGAAAAAACTAGGGTTTCTTCAAACAAATTAGGGTTTTTTTATTTCCTTTTTTGTTTTAGTGTAGTACACTCCATTAATAGAATACGAATGGTTACACGGAAGTGACAGTGATCATGGGCGCATTCGTTATAATCCTTACTAATGGCGCTTTCCATATGAACAATTACCATCGGTAAGGTGGGAAAGCAGAAATGCTCCATAAGTTGGTTATATTTGCTTCCATGGAAATATTTAGTAGCTTGACCATAGAGCTAACAACTTGACTGCTATAAACTATTCCTAAGTAAATTCTGATGATTACATTTCGTTTTAATTGTTTGTACTAACTATATTCACTTTTTACAAATGACTCTCTCTCTCACTCAAAAATAATAATAAATAAATAGAATACGAATGGTTATAGAAATCTGTAGTGTTCACTTAAAAAAAAATCTGTAGAGAAGAGGCTTCGATTTTTTTGAAAATTTTAAACAGATTAAGGCTTTGTTCTAGAAAAAAATTGATTTTTTTTCGATTTTGGTTTTACTGATTAGGAATCTATATTGATTAGGGATTTTTTAAAGGATATCAAATCATTTTTTTTTATTTTAAGAAAATCTCTATACTGATCAGACGTGAGTTGTTCTACATGGTTTTTTTTTTTGAAATATCTATTCTCATTAGAATTGTTGTTCTTTAGGGTTTTTTTTTTTGAAATATTTGTTCTATTTTATCCTCTATTTTTGGTTTCCTTATCCCACTGCTTGTTTATAATCTGACAAACTGTTCTCATGAAATTATTGTTTTGATTTGTTCAATTATAGGATGGCCAATGTTTGCTACCATGACCTCGTTGTGCATTACTTAGCAGATCAATTGTTTATGAAGAATATTGATCCTGATAAGTACTTTTATTTGAAAATGCTAAGTGATGTGTGTGATGTGGCTTTAAAAGATGTTCCCTCTGCCATAAGCACTTTCATAACATTGACTTGTTCTATCCCTGGGACCACTCAAGAAATTGGTATAAGAATTAATGCATATGTCCTTGAGATGTTCAAGTTATACAAAAATTATGCAATAATTCACTTGTATATCAAAGATGTTCAGTTTCAACAACCATTAGCTGTGCAAGTTCTTAATCCCCAACTCTCTTGGAATGAAGGAAGTAATGGTGATGAGGAAGAAGTTGGGTTTGAGGATAAGCAGTTACAATTTAGTGATGATGATGGGTGGTGTGTGCACACTGAAAGTGATATTAGTTTGAGTGATGTAAAGTTAGGGGATATTGAGAGAGATATAGATGTTGTGGCAAATGGTGGACCACCGCCATGTAGATTCTAATGATGAGCTTGAGGATGACCCATTGGATGCTTCATTTTGTGATAAAATATTCAACTTCGGGGAAGGTGAAAAAATTGAATTTGAGGAAGGAATGTTATTTCCAAGCATCAATGCATTTAGAGATGCATTGAAAGAGTATGTGATTCAAGAGGGATTCCCATTGGTCAGAGATAAAAATGAAAAGAAGAGGGTAACAACACACTGTGGTGTTGAGGGATGCCCTTAGAGGATACATGTTTCTCTTTTACCTGATATGCTTACTTACAAGATAAAGACATATAACTTTATCCATAATTGTGTTAGAAATTCCAAACCCAAGGAAGCAAATGCTCCATGGATTGCCAAAAAACTAGTGAATATGTTGAGGGTCAATCCTAACATGACAGTTTCAGGAACGAGGGAAGAGTTGAAAAAGTATGGAGTGCAACCTCCTAGGATGTAATTGTATAGGGCAAGAAAGAAGTCTCTAGAATGGATTCAGGGTAACCATGTCGATTCATATGGAAGGCTGCCTACATATGCTGATTTGGTGAATCAAACAAACCTATGTAGCATTGTGAAGATCCATTAACAGCTGGATAACTTGGCAGCTTCTCCATTTTTCAAGAGAATCTTCATTGGATTCTCTACTCTTAGGCAAGGTTTCATAAGTGGGTGTAAGGCTTTCTTAGGTTTTGATGGGTGCCACTGGAAAAGGCCTCATGGAGGTGTGCTTTTGTCAGCGGTTGGACTAGATGGAAATAATGGTTTGTTTCCAGTTGCATTTGTTGTTGTGGAAGCAGAAACAAAGGGCAGTTGGTGTTTTTTCTTTGAGTGGCTCAGTGAAATGTTAGATGAGTTCCCAGAGGTTAAGTCATGGAACTTCATGACTGATAAACAAAAGGTTTTTTTGTAATACTTCTTTATGCAGTTTAATATGTATTTTTTATTCTCTAATTGTAAAACTCGAGTAAAATTAAACTTTTATGAAAAAAGTGTAAAACGGTAATTTACCACTATAATGGTTCGGGTTGTAAACCTGAATTTTTTGAAAGCTCGGATGACAAAACGGACCTCACCGTTGGATTCGTCTCATGAAATCTAGTTACCATGTTAATTTTCATCGAATTCAAAGATAGTCGAATTTTTCGTGTTTTACGAGGCGGTCAGACCCCAGGAGACCCAAATACGAAATTTTTTAGGAATATTATGAGTTTTGAAATTAATGAAGTCAAGACAAAGAAAAAATATTTTGAACTTGAACCGGAGCGAAATTTAATCATTTCGGGACGAAAACGGACCCGGAATTAAAAGGGTCGTGTGGCGCGTTGTGGGCCAAGTATTCTAAAAGTATAAATAGGGAGAAAAATCAGATTTTTTCCCCATTGTTCAGTCATTGCTCAGCCGATAGAGAGGAGAGGAAACCTCAAGGTTTTCTCCAAATTCTCTCTACGATCTACGGAGCTAGAGAGCTCGAATCCACACGGGCCAAGAACTAAAGTTGGTCTCCTCGACGAAGGCTACGCGTCTACACCAAAAACAAGGG
The DNA here is from genome assembly GCA_023539305.1 of Ilex asprella. Classification (NCBI taxonomy): domain Eukaryota; kingdom Viridiplantae; phylum Streptophyta; class Magnoliopsida; order Aquifoliales; family Aquifoliaceae; genus Ilex; species Ilex asprella. Next base: position 396,242 of record CM042190.1, on the reverse strand, counting down.
CTTTCACCAAAGGTGAGAAAATCAAAATTCTTGGAAGAGCTTGGGATTGTGTTGGGTTGGTTCCTTGGGTCTTCTACAACTTGTTTCACGCTTCAAGAGGTAGGGGTTCTCCTACTTAGGTTTATTCACCACTTTAAATGTTATGATGAAATGGGTAGGTTAATATAGATATATATATATATATATATATATGACTTGCCTATATAAGTGATTTGATGAAATGGGTATTGAAATTAGGTAGAATATATTCTTTCTTGAAATGGGTATGTAGAAATTGCTTAATGTAAATTCTTGAATTATGTGAATTGTGAGCATGTTATGTGTTTACATATTGTCTTGATTTAGAAGTGTGTTATTGCTTAATATGAGAAAATATGCTTGGACTTGAGTTTTGGATAAAATGTTGATAAATGCATATTGGTTTATCGACATTGTGAGACATGAGAATTATATGCTTTTGATATAATTTTTCATAGATTATATGAATTGGGTTTGAAATGATTCATATGACACACATTGCATATTGAACATCATATTGTGATTGCAATAGGACATTGTATTGCATATGCACGAAAAACATTGCGATTGAGTGGGTGTGTGTGCATGATATAGTCAACACTATACTTGGTGGATGACAAGTAGGCTTGAGTAAGCTAGGTTAATGACTTGGCCGAATCGCACAGTTTACATGGTGTTGAGGGTCGGGGTTAGCAAGAAGGGCTAAAAGATCTCTCGTGTGCAAGGCCCGGTGATTTGCATACGCACTTTCGTTGGTATTAGTCCATAAAGTGTGTCGGTGTACCCGGGACTATTGGTGGAAGTCCATAAATCCCGTGTCGATTGGATGCCGTTGGTGTAAGTCCATAAATACTCACCCCATACAATAAGACCCCGGATTGATAATGTCAACGGAATTGTACAAATGGGAAATTACATGTGTTGGAGAGCCGGGATGGGCTCGGGATCATGGATGACGGACAAATGCACAATAGAAATTACATGTGTCAAAGAGTTAGGAAGGGCTCGAATCGGATGGTGAGAGTGAGTCTCATCTCATTCTATAGCATCACATGGTAGTTTCCAACATTGATAGCATATTTATGCTTGGAATTTGTGCATGGTGAATTGGTTGCATATGAGCATTTCATGTGCATTTGGGTTGGGGAGTAGGCTATTTAGGAAATACTCTATTGAGCATGGCTCACCCTTTATGGAAAAATATTTCAGGTATGGGGTTTATGCCGGTAGATGGTTCTCACTTTGAGCCTCATGGATGAAGAAGCCGGAGTGTGACTTATTCAAAGTAATTTGTAAAATTACAATAAATGTTTATTTTTGGCATGTAATTAAATGAATTCGCATGCGAATGTTGTAATAGATCTTATATAAACTATGTTGGGTACCCAAATACATGTTATGTTGATTTTAGAAAGGTTTGGAATGAATTGGGGATGAAAAATAGGTGAAGTAGACAAATCTAAGCTGGACCTACCGGTAGGAACTACCGGTAGTTAACAGGTAAAATTTTGTCTTTCGGTCCTGAGCTACCGGTAGTCAAGCGATAGCTCATGGTCCAGCAGGTAATGATTAGCGGTAGTCAATCGGTAGCTCATGGTCCAGTGGACCTGAGCTACCAGTAGGTCCATAAACACCTACCAGTAACCAGTCTAAAAATCTGAAACTTGAGTGACTATCGGTAGTCAACCGGTAGCTTATGGTCCAGTGGACCCCAGCTACTGGTAGGTCCACAAACACCTACCGGTAGCTAGTCTAAAAATTTGAAATTTTAAAATTATTTTGCTATGCCTTTGGACTACGTAACTGACTTGATTCGAAATGTGTACACCCAAGTGCAGGCGGTCAAGTTGTAGTAATAATCCGGTTTGAGTCCGAAGTCGAATCCACAGGGAATATGGTGTTTAGTGTTTCAAGGTGAACAGTAATGAAGACCGATCAATCATAACCTTTTTGAGCTTTGTGAGAAGTGGATGATTTCTTAAACAGAATATTAAATTCTTTTCAAGAGAGTTTTTCTAGACAAAATATAAGATTCAAATAAAATTAAAGTCACTCTTTAGTTCGAGGATCAGAATATATAATGAGTCATTCGGCGTATTACACTTGTGCTTTTATAACTTAATTAACTCCCGTGTCAACAGTGGGTTAATTAAAAGATAAGGATAGACTGGGTTAAAGCTCGATCCTTTTCATGAAGTGCAATGGTGGTGGGAATTGAGGGGTTTATCTCAAAGTTCTTTCCTAGAGTATTTGTCTCACACAAAGGATCTTTCTATAAGGAGTCATCCATTTACCATAGAAAAGATCCCTTGGTGATACAGAATACTAGCAGGGATTCTTTGCTTTGAATCAATGGATCTTTCTTGAAGGAGTCATCCATTTACCATAGAAATACCCATTGATTGCACAAAGAATGAGCTAGGGTATTTTCATTAAACCAACGGATCTTTCTATATAGGAGTTATCCGGATCATAGAAATGTCCTTTGGTTGTGCAAATTATCCTAACTTTACTTAACTCATCTCATTTCCCACTAAGCAAGTAAATAAAGCCTTGAAGTGTGAAAGTAATACACAAGTAAAATATCCGGATGGTCATTACATAATCTTCACCTCTCCCTAAAGAGTAAATGAGGACTACTCACTCTTCATGGCTTGGGTCAAGCTAAAAAAATGAATGGTACTCATTCCTCCAAATAGAGGAACTCCGAAGTTGATCTTCAATGAAGAATGAGTGAATCGCGTTCCACCCTTCTTGACTTTGGTAAAGCCTTAGAAAAGTGGAAGAGTTTCACTCCTCTAAGAAGAAGATGAGCTCAAATAGTGAAGGTGCAAGACATAATTGAAAGCAAGAAAGTAAAAGCATTAATGTAAAGACAAGAGGTAAATTAAGAACATAAAGAACACAAAAGTAGGGAATTTATCTTCCCAACTCTATAAAAATGAAGACAAATAGGGAATTAACTTCCCAACTATAATAAAGATGAAGACAAGTAGGGAATTAAACTTCCCAACTATAATAAAGACTTGAAGTAATTAAAAGGAGCAAGAATGTAACAGACTTGAATTAAAGAACTAGAATGTAAAACTTAAATTAAAATGAATACATAAAAGACTAGGTATTCTTCAAGAGGAGAGCTCTTAATCTTTCTCCACAAAAGTCCCCCCCAAAGGCTCCCAAAAGGGGAGTATATATAGGCAGGGAAGAGCAGGGGAGGGGTGAAAGAACAGTGCTGGACGAGTTATTAAGAAAAATCTGAAGTTCAGACAAAGAATTGGGCAAGTTGCAGTCTGTCGGTGAGAACCGTTCGAACGGTCCCTTCCGTTCGAACGTGAAGGCTTCACGTGTGTTGCAGTCTTTTGTCAGGCCATTCATTCACCCATTCTCTGCAACACTCAAGGGTCTCAAATAATTCCAATGCAGTCGATCATGGCACCCATGTGCTTGAGGATCCTCTTTTGGCAATATAAATCTTCACACGCTATGTATCTCAGTCAACCAGATCGTGTCAGTACTCCCAGTGGCGTTCGAACGTGGTCCAGCGTTCGAACGTGATGTTGCGTTCGAACATAGCATGCTGTTGCGTTCGAACGTAGCTTTATTCCCAGGGTCTGTCTGCAACACGTCTTTGCTTGGTTCAGAGGGAGCGTTCGAACGTTGATCATCGTGCGAACGTCCTGGTTGTCCTCAAGTTTTTCCTTTGTTGATCAAATGCTGCAGTTACACTTAAATGCTGTATTTATTGTCCTTGAGCCTTTTTCTCATTTTAGCACCTGAAACATTATCATTTGAACTCCATCAAAATATAATTAGTCCAAAAGAGGCACAATAAAATGTTATAATTGGGTATCAATTAGTAACCCTTTTGTTAAAGGGGGTGAATGGACTATAAATGTGATTTTTTTAACCATGTTGGATCTTGCTTGGGTTTAAATGATTAAAGAAACACATATCACAATTGTGGGCAAAAACCCTAGTTACAGAAAAAGTTATCGGTGTGGTGTCGGGTCAAGTGACATCCACAGGTATTTTCGCGGGTTGACGGAGGGTCAACGGTGAATAAAGGACCCCTGAATTTTGGGGTGTCACACTAATTCTTTAAAATGCTTATGCATGCAGGGTTGCAAGGAGGCCATTAATCAAATTGTGTCATATGCATTTAGTAGACATTGTTGTAGGATACTTCTAAGGAGCTTATTCTGGAAGGCTGCAAGGGCGTACACTCAACAAGACTTCAATTCTTCCATGGAGAAAATTAAGGAAGTGAAGCCTAAAGCATTTGCATGGTTTTCTAAGGATGCCTACCTCAATGTGGGCAAGGCATGCTTTTGACACTTTTGTGAAAAGTGACCATGTGACAAACAATTTGAGTGAGTCATTCAATAACTGGGTTGGGGGGTTAAGGGAAAAACCTATACTAATCTTGCTAGAAAGTCTGAGGGCAAAACTCATGAGGTTGCAAAAAAATTTTGAAAATTCATATACTTGGCATAACACTATAACACCAAAAGTTATGGAGAAGTTGAATGTCGCCAAGCATTAATCAAGAAAATGTACCCTCTTATTGGTTGATCGTGATGAATTTCAATTCACATATGGATTATTTGATTATGTAGTTGATATTGGTAAGAGGACTTGTGAATGTCGAGTTTGGGATATCAGTGACATACCTTGCAAGTATGTTGCTTTTGGCATTGCATATAAGAGGCAAAACCTTGAAGATTTTTGTAATCCATGCTATTACAAGGATGCGTATCTCAAGGCTTATGGTGAAATGATTCACCCCATTCCTGATGTCAAATTATGGCCTCAGTTAGATGGCATCTTTCCATCTCAGCTTTCTCCTCCACCATTAAGAAGACTCCCTGGAAGGCCAAGGAAAAATAGAAGAAGAGAGGTAGATGAAGTTGCCCTATCCACTCAGTCTAAAAGATCTTGCACTGTTTGATGTGTAAATTGCGATGAGTATGGACATAATAAGAGGACGTGTTAGAGGGGTCCAATTAGGATAAGAAAAGGCCAAAGAAAAATATGGACTTCAGATGTGAGTGTAAACTCATCAATTGTATTTAGCTTACATGTATGCTTTATTTTTCTTTAACTAAAAACTTGATAATGTTTGTTTATAGGTTGGATCAGGCTCTAACACTGGGCAAAGAAGTAGTAACGGTGTTACTAACAATGCAACAATGGTACACATAGTTGCATTATTTATGTTAGCCTATTATCTATGCTCACAAACATGTGTGATATTTCCTAGTTAGGACAATTTATGCTTAAGAAAATTTAGTGTTGTTGTGTTTGATTATTTTAGTGTTGTTGTGTTTGGTTCTTGAAATGACATGGAGGGGCTTTGGTTATTGTTGTTGTGTTGATGTTAGTTTGGTGGGCAAGGATGTGGAACTAAAACTACTGTAGATGGTCCACAAGAAGGTGGAACTGGAGCTGCTGCAAATGGCCCACAGGGAGGTGAGTAAGTAGGTGGAACTAAAACTGTTGCAAGTGGTGGGCAAGGAGGTGAAGCTGTAACTACTGCTACTGGTCAAATTGTTTCTTAATCTTCTACAACTAATGCTAATAGAACTGATGCATTTTCGGGTATAATGAAATGACCTTTGGTAAAATTGTTAAATGCATTAAATCACATACATGCTGGAAATGTATTGAATTTGGGTAAATGTGATCGTAGAGTCAAAGTCGTTCAATTGAGAATGTGTCCCAAATGCTCAATTCAAGAAGGGCATCTCAACTCCTTGGAAATGGAAGGTTTTGGAAGATATGCTAGGCAAGAAGGTTTGTACATTCACCTTTATAGTTAATCTTATATGCTATATACCAAAATTTAATAAAAACAAATGATCATATGAATAATATGTTCACATTACTAATACATTTTTCAGGGGCAAGGAAAGAAAAAAATTATGTCTTCAAGGATTGGAGTAACAGAGACTATCACTCAAGAAAAGAGTAGCAGAGGCAATGAACCTACAGCAACTGAAGTGGCAGTGGAGTCAGAATATGCAATGTTATGATTTTCTGTGCATATATTTCTAGCTAGAAAAATTGTTTTTGTTGTTGGCATGGTTTAATTTGAGTAGGCAGGGGCTTTTGTTGGTAGTTTATTTTTTGTATGATTTATTGAAAGTGCTTAGGTGAAAGGCCTATTTTTTTGGATGCTTGCATATATTGCAGGGGCATATTTTGGATGCATGTGTAGTTGATGTAAATGTAAATTACGTTTTAGTCTACAGGGTGTAAGAGAATAAAGATTGCAATAGTTTCAATGAACAATTTTCCCACACTTTTATTGATGTAATCTGTGCTGTCTTATATACATGGTTAGGAAAAACTATTTACGGCAATGTACATAAATATAGCTAAAACTATGCATCAGTTGTAGCGATTACAAAAATATATAAAATCAATTTTGAATGATCTTGCTTGATTGTAGGCTGGATGTGCTCTGTTCAGTCTTGGCCTTGATTCTTGCAATCTGTCTTTATACGCCCCCGCAAGATTGAGCTTCCGTCAGCAAGCCCAATCTTGTTTCTCAAGATTTCTGTCCGTTGTCTTGATAATGGTTTTGTTAACAAGTCAGCCAATTGATCTTGTGTATGAACATGTCGAACTTGGAGAGAGCCACGTTGAACAAGATCACGCACAAAATGAAGATCAATTTGTATATGTTTCATGCGTGAATGTTGAACCGGATTGAAGCTTAGGTGCGTAGCACCAAGATTATCACACAGCAGTAAGGGAGCAGCTTTTGGTGGACAACCCATCTCATGAAGAAGGGCAAGAAGCCACATTGTCTCTGATGCCGCATTTGCAAGAGCTCGATATTCAGCTTCGGTAGTAGATCTTGCAACTGCTCTTTGTTTCTTTGAGCTCCATGAAATGGGATTTGAGCCTAAGAAGCTGATATATGCAGATGTGGAAGTACGATCATCAACATTTCCAGCCCAATCGGCATCGGAATAGGTAACTAAAGTTGGAGGTTCAGATTTTGTGAGTTGTATACCATGAAAAATGGTTTGCTTTAAGTATCGAAGGAGCCTTTTTGTTGTTGTGAAGTGAGTAGTGGTAGGCTTGTGCATGAATTGAGACAACTTATTGAGCGCGAATGAAATATCTGGACGTGTCAAAGAAAGATACTGCAGGCTGCCAATAATTCTTCGATATTCAGTGATGTCCACATTTGTTGTGCCATCAAGTAACTTGAGTGACTGAGTTGTGGAAAGAGGAGTTGATACATCTTTGGCGCCATTCATGTTGGTATTAGACAATAGCTCTCGAATGTATTTGTGTTGTGAGAGAAAAAGTCCTGCCTGAGTGGGTACAACTTCCACACCTAGGAAGTAATGAAGTAGACCCATATCTTTAAGAGAAAAACGATCTCCCAGTTGCTTGATAATTGAAGCCACAAAATTTCTGTTATTTCCTATAATGACAAGATCATCGACATATACCAAGAAGTAACAAATTATAGAGTCCTTTCTATAAATGAATAGGGACGAATCAGCTTTGGAATTTTCAAACCCAAGCTCAAGCAGTACAGTTTTCAGCGTAGTGTACCAAGCCCGAGGGGCTTGTTTAAGCCCATATATTGCTTTTTGGAGCCTGCATACATGATTGGGTTTAGATGGATCTTTGAACCCCGGAGGTTGCATCATATATACAGTTTCAGACAATGCGCCATGTAAAAAAGCATTATTAACATCCATTTGCCTTAACTCCCAACCATTCACAACAGCAATAGACAAAATTGTCCTAATTGTGGCTGGTTTAACCACTGGGCTGAAGGTCTCTTTGTAATCAAGCTCGGGACGTTGATTATAACCCTTTGCAACTAAACGGGCTTTGAATCTGTCCACTGACCCATCAGATTTCCTCTTCACCCGGAACACCCACTTGCAACCCACTGGGTTACAATTTGGAGGGAGTGGCACTAAATCCCAAGTTCCATGTTTCATGAGAGCTGTTAGCTCATTTGACATAGCATCACGCCACTGTGGTTGAGACAAAGCCCGACTCACACATGTTGGTTCAATGGATTCAGGGAGTGGGTGTTTAGACACGGAATTAAGTTGTTTGGGTTTAAAGATTTTGTTCATAAACCGAGTGGTCATTTGGTGAAGTCGTTGAACATGTGGTTGAGAGGGGTTTTGAGCAATCGAATTTTGAAAATTTTTGGCTTGTCCTGGTGGTTGTGTAACAGATGAGAGGGGAGGAACCAATGAATTTGAATCCTTCACACAAGGGCTCAGACTAGAAGAAGGAGATGATGAATTTAGGTTCAAGGAATTATGACCTAGATTTTTAGATGAAAACTGAATAGAAGTAGAAGAGTTGAGCAAATTACCGGAGGAAACTGCGTCAACGGCGGCTACACCTTCCGAAGTCGTGGATGAGGGCGGCAGAGCAGACAACATTGATGGGAGCACGGGCATGACTGGGGCATCGAATAACATAGGCGTATTTGGGGCTTTTGGGGTGTGGGTTTTCGGGTGTGTAGAAGACACAGTGGGAGTGTTTGGTTCATCAAAAAGAACATGCCTAGAAATGTAAATCTTGTGAGTTTTGAGGTCAAGACACTTGTAGGCACTTTGGACTTGAGAGTATCCGAGGAACACACAAGGTGAGGATTTAGGCTGCATTTTGTGAATGTTATAGGGCCGGGTAAGTGGGTAACAAAGACATCCAAATTTTCTCAATTTGAGATAATTTGGTTTTTGACCAAAAAGAGCTTCAAAAGGAGAAATATTTTGAAGAAGAGGAGTGGGTTGCCTATTGATTAGATAGGATGCTGTTTGAAAAGCATGAGGCCAATAGGAAAGAGGTAATGATGCATCATTGAGAAGAGTGAGACCCGTTTCAACTAGATGACGGTGGCGACGCTCGGAAACACCATTTTGTTATGGGGTTTTTGGGACGGTGGTATAATGACCAATACCATTGATTAATAAAAGAGATTTTAAAGCAATGAATTCACCACCATTATCAGAGTACAAATTTTTTATTTTGGTTTGGAAGCGTGTTTCGACAAATTTTTTAAAGTGAGGAAAAATAGTAGATACCCCAGATTTGGTAGCCATTGGATAGAACCATATATATTTTGTGAAATGGTCAACCAATATAAGGTAATAACGAGATTCGTCAATTCCAGTATGATGTGCATGTCCCCAAACATCAGTGTAAATAAGTTCAAGCGGTGCATTACTTTGAAGACTATTGGAATGAAAAGGTTGTTGATGTGCTTTATTGATAGAACAAGAACTACACAATTGAGAATTTTTATTTGTTTTGGCAACAGGAAGAGAAAAATTCTTAACAAGATGTTGGACTATTCGAAGAGATGGATGCCCAAGACGCTTGTGCCACCCATCAATTGAGGTCCGTTCATGCACATTAGCAACCATTTTGGAGGGCGAAGACATCATTGATTCCGGAAAAGTGTAAACACCATTTTCACATGCTCCTCGAAGTAGAATCGCCCCCGTGTTCTTGTCCTTCACAAAGAAATGAAACGGATGAAATTCAACAACAACATTATTTTTTTTAGTGAGATGATGAACATAAATTAAATTTTTGGAAAGATTTGGAACACAAAGAGTATCACTTAAGGTAAAGATGCGTTTGGGTGAGTGTAATTCCAAAGAACCAATGTGTGAGATAGTCAAACCTGAACCATCACCAAGGATTACTTCATCAGTACCATCATATTCAGAGTGAATGGACAAATTTGCAAGATCACCCGTTATATTGTGAGAGGCCGCCGAGTCCATGAGCCAAGGTTTGTCTTTTCCATTAGAAGAGGTGATGCAGTTGGCTGTGAATTGATTGGACTGTAGCTGAGGACAGTACTTTGCAGTATGGCCTATTTGCTCACAAAGTTGACAGCGGGGTGTGTACCGTTTCTGGTTGTTGTTGGGCTTAACATACCCATTATTAGCATGGTGTCCAGCACGTTGATGATAATTGGATTGACGGGCTGGGTTTTGGCCTGGGTTACGTTGATGCCCATGCGATTTAGAAGACTTCTTTGAGAAGTCACTTCCAGATGAAGATTTTCCCTTAATCGTGTAATTGGCCGTCATCACCATCTGCTGAGTAGCAGTCTCTAGACGCCGAAGATAAGATTCATGACCGACCAAGAGATCGTGCAGTTCTTCAAACACGAGGGACTTCTCCCGTGCTCGGATCGGCGCAGCTATCTCCCGGAAATCCGATCCTAACCCGTTCAAGACATAAATGGTTAAATCGTCATCGGAAATGGGATGATCAATAATGGCGATTTCATCAGCCAAGGCCTTCACAGCATGGAGGTAATCTGTGATCGACCGATTGCCGCGTTGGATTAAGGTGAGCTCCTCCTTTAACTGCATAGCACGAGTGCGTGATCGGCTAGCATATAAGGTTTTTAGCTTTTTCCAAGCTTCATGAGAGGTCTTTGCCGTAGCAATGAGTGGTGTGATTGACGGAGAGGTGGAGGCTAAAAGGGCACTTAGGATAAGTTTATCTTGTCGGATCCAGTGGTTCTTGCACAGCTCATCAGCAGTTGTACCAGTGGAAGAGGGACACGGAAAGGTGCCTTCGACATAGTCGAGTAAATCGTAACCGATGAGGAGTGCTTCAAATTGAGCACGCCATTGAGGAAAGGTGGAGGGAGTTAATTTTTCATTGATTTGGGTAGTGATATTGAGAGCAATAAGTTGTTTATCTATTGCGGGAAGAAGGTTGGGTGTTGAGGATAAAGGTTGGATTTTGATCGGAGGAGGAAGACATAGTTGAGACTTGGATCGTTGACTCGTTAGAGATCGGCTCTTTTGATACCATGTAAGAGAATAAAGATTGCAATAGTTTCAATGAACAATTTTTCCACACTTTTATTGATGTAATCTGTGCTGTCTTATATACATGGTTAGGAAAAACTATTTACGGCAATGTACATAAATATAGCTAAAACTATGCAGCAGTTGTAGCGATTACAAAAATATATAAAATCAATTTTGAATGATCTTGCTTGATTGTAGGCTGGATGTGCTCTGTTCCGTCTTGGCCTTGATTCTTGCAATCTATCTTTATACAGGGTTTGTATTAGGAACACTTTCAGTAATATTTGGATGATATATAGAAAAAATTGCTTAGTGTTTAACAAACAAAAACACTGTTGGAGTGATTGATATTGATGACTGGGTGCAACTGGATTCTATAGACAACATGGGCTGTTTTTCTACATTTGAGGAATGGGGAGCTAATATGTGACAAAAGTTATTTGATTTTAGTCCTTTTAAAGGATTAAAGCCAATTCTTTGTAATTTTTAAAATTCCTTTGTGATGATGCTGCTATGTTGAGGTGATGATGCGCTGGAGATGTTTCCCATAATCAGACTGATGGATGCAGCATCAAGTCACAGGCTACAGACTTTCAAAGCTAGTGTTTCTACTCCAGTTTTAGCTGAATTATGAAAGAGTTGGTCTGAAGCTGCATTTCTTTGACCTAATAGAGCAGGAGCTAATTTCCAAGGCCAAGAAACAGTTGTTGTACAGGACCTTGTTGATAACAGAATTTCTAATTTTTCTATTTTTTTGTACAGTATATTTTTTTTTGTACATTTTCTGTTTTTGATTCTTGTAATTTTTGGTTTTCATTAAATAAAATTTTTTTTCTATAAAAAATTGGTTTTTGTAAATATATAATTTTTTTAAAAAATATGACAGCACTAGTCTTTATAGACAATGCTCTAACGGTAATATGGGAAGTTGGTTTGGGCATGCTGACCAAGTACTAGTGGGCCCAATATAAAGGGTACATTGGAAAATTATTTTGATATGTCATGATGACGTCATGAAGTTGTAACGACATACATTGGAGAATGGTGGAGGGAGTTATGTGTTACACGCGCACAAATCTTAGAGGTTTAAGAGGAATATGTTAAATTTCAAGGAATTTAGGTGATTAAATGATAAATCGTAGGGGTCTTAATGTAATTTACCCTTTATTATATAGATCAAATTACATGAAACTATAAGTTGTGTTCCAATAACGAAGGAGAGAGAGGGAGAGCCAGAGAGAGCGCCTCTTCGCTACCACGTCAGAGGCAAAGCGAAAAGACCACCGTCTCTCTTCTCTCTTTCCTCTTCGCACCCAATTCCTCGGCTCATTTCTCAAGATATCCGTTGTAAGAAACATCTCTCTGGCTGTCTCTCACTCTCGCCACATATATGTCTCTATAAACTATGTATCGTCTACTATTATATGCTATGTGCTCTTAAATCATCTTCTGGCGGGAACTAATTTTTTCCTGGATCCCTAAAAGCATAATCTTGTATAGGGTTTCTCATTAACGCCACATCATAGTTCATTTTCTAGGGCTTATTTGTTGCTCCAAGAATGCCTCTTTACAAGAGAAAGACTTTTCCTCTGTCAGAAAGGCCCAAGGACTTGAATCCTCAGGAGCTCGTATTTCAAGTCCGCTTCACCAAAGAGATATTTAGGGATTATGGGTATTTTTTTCAACTCCTATTCTCGAGTTAGATGACTTTTCTTTTTTTCATTTCATTACTGTTATTGTTGCATTTGCGTAAATTTCTCTCTTGTTCTCGAGTTAGATAAATGTTTCGTGATTATTTTTTCTAGTGAATACTTGAACCGGATCAACCTGTATCGGCAAAGAGTTTGGACCTGCAAAGTCACTGGGAAGGGTAATTTGACTTATGAAGAGGCATTGGTGTGCGAAAGACGTGCAACCGAGATGGTCCAACAGTTCCCCAAGGAACTAGTAGCACCTGTGTTGCATGATGTCCAATTCAGTAAGTACTCTTTTCTGTGATGAACAGCAATTGTGGTCTATGTGCCTCCTTTTCTGTTTTTTTCTTTTTTTTGGCACTGATTTATATTACTCGTTTTTTCTGGATCTTCTTTTTAAAATTGCTGATGCGGGCTATTGAGTGGCGCAGTGACGAAAATACTTGGGCTTATGTGTTGAGTTTGTGGGTCCTAATCCGAGGGCAACCATTTTATGCGAATTTCAATGGATAGGTCCGTATCCACCCTGATGAAAATCAGCTTAGTAAAGAAGCATCTCAGGAAAAGTTGTGAGACGAGAAATCCCATATAAAAATTACCGTTAAAAGAGCTGCAAGCGACTGGCATGGACAGGACGAGCTCTTAGCTAGTAATCAGCCCTGCCTCATGTGGTTGAGTCTTGATAAAAGATCAGAGAATAAAATTATAAGTAATTCAAAAATCAAAGACCCCTCACCCCGAAGGAGTCTCTCCTTCGTGGGAGTCAAAGACACTTTTGGTCAAAAGGAGTCCTATAGGGATTCTAGAATCCACTCCCAATAGGACTTTCTCCTCCTAAATACTGGATAAGAGATCATGGAGTCCATCTTTGGAGGGAAGCTAAGCCATAGGCTTATAAAAAGAGCTCTGGGGAAAACAAAAGGTATGCAACGCTCATTCCATAGTCCCTAAATTTCTATTATGAAATACTACTGACTTAAACATTAGAAGATCGACCCTTGGAGCTCCCCCTCTAGTCTCCGAGTTCTTTTTAGCTCATTGGAGCTTTGACAAGCCGATGAGTAGGTTGCTACATGTTTTGTATCAATAGTTTGGCGTTATCTGTATCAATGACGGAAAATTCTTTGCGTTCTCACGATTTCTCTCGAAGGGGAATTTTGAATGGTCATTCCTAGATTGATGGAGGCTACCAGATAGAACATCCCAAGAGAACAACGTTCTCAGCTTCTCGAAGAGTATAATCATGACAGACATTTCTCTCGAGTCAATAAATGACAAGAGGCTCAAAGAATGCTTGACTTGAGAATAAACTATGACAAAATGAATCAAATAATGGAGGGTTTAGCCCAACGAACCCAACAGATCATCCAGATGCTTATTGGCCAACCTCCTCCATTGGTCTCTCGTTCAGTGGAAACCTAGTGTGATCAGGCGAGGGACACCAGAGATGAGTACAACCACAATGATACCCATCGCCAACTGGAAGAAGATAGCTCTTTGAATCAAAACAGAGGTAATGTTCGTATTGGTAATGTACTCAATATAGTGAAAGCCAGAGGTCCTAAAATAGTGGAAACCTTGGTCTAGTGTCTAGAGTTCCTTCACATGATGTGACATACCATCCTTTGTCCCCGAAATTGAAGTTGCCTCCAATAGATAGCTTTGATGGAAAGAAAGCCTCTTTAGAAATCTTCAAGAGAAGTCTCTTATGCTCCTTCATAATGTTCCATAGCAGTTCATATGTCAAGCATTTTCCATAACTCTTAAGTGAGCAGCTTGACTCTGGTGAATTAGGTACAACAAACTCTTCTAGGTTCCATCATCTTGTTTGTTGAAGTAAGTTCTTCCTATCCCACCTCATCGGAGGATGAACTCATAGAAAATGAGCAACCTGCATGCTGAATCTTAAGCCGGGGAGAAAGACAGCCATTGCGTGATTTTGTCACGCTTTACTGAAGAGTCATTATCGAGAGCATGGATGACAAGGTAGCTCTAACTTCTTTCGTGGGAGGGCTTCAGTCCTCTAGCTTTTTATTTTTATTATCCAAGGCTATTCTTACAAGTATGATTGAGCTCTTATCAAGGGCTCAAGTGGATGATGCCTTGAATGCTAGAAAAGGAAAAGAAGATTGCTCTTCGAAGAAGAAAAAAAAAAGATCAAGAAATTGGGACCTCGGTTCCAATTGAGTAAATTTCAGGGGTACACCCCATTAAACACAATGGTGGATCAAGTCCTTTTCAAAGTCCAAAATAACAATATTTTAAAATAGCCTGGGAAATTGAGAACACCATCCTGCAAAAGAGCAAGGGATAAATATTGCTGCTTCCACCAAGATCATGGGCATGACACAAATGACTATATCACCTTAAAGGAACCAATGGGGCTATTTGTGAGTATTAGTAGCCCTTGGTATAAAAGTGAACTCGGGAGGGTTGGCAACTTGGAGGCAAAAGTAGTTCAGCATAACAAGTTTATGCATGGAGAGCTCAAGTAAACTTGGATTCGGAGGAGATGGTACACCTAGGAAAAATGCTCAAAATCGACCAACAAGTTAACTTTTATGATGACCCCTTAGTCATTTCAATAATTGCATCAAGCCACATTATGAAGAGAGTCTTGATAGATAACGGGAGCTTGGCTGGCATAATTTTTGTCAATGCCTTCGATTAGTAGGATGTTGGGAGGCATAAGCTAAGACCCATTAGAGCACCACTTGTTAGCTTTTTATGAAAGAGAGCCTATCCATATGGAGCAGTCTCTATTTCCATAACAATTGGGCACAACCCTACACAAATCATCCGCACGGTAAACTTCTTGGTAATGGATTGCCCATCAGAATATATACATTATCATCCTTCGACGACCAACCCTGAATGCCTTGAAGGCCATACCTTCTATGTACGACCTCTGATGTGAATCCGCTAAAATAACTAGTTTCGACAACGAAAAGGAACCCAAGATTATTTTATAATTAGATTTGAATGATAGACCTCGACCCGTTGTTTACGAAAAACAATAACCTTGGTATTTATGACCTCAACCCGTTATTTGATGCGAAACAAGAACCTTGGTATAAGGAAGACGCCACAAATGGTGGTGAAAAACCCGTTTGATAAGTCGCTCGTGAACGCTATGAAAAATCCCGATAAGTTCGTTTACTTCTTCAAAGAATTGTAGAGAAAATACTCTCAAATTTGGCTGAATAATGATCTACCTTTTCATTGATTTTAGACGCCTATTTATAGGCTGGCCATTACAAGGAAATAAATTCTAATCTGCTAAGAAAATAAATCTTAATCTATTGAGGAAACAAATTCTAATCTACTAAGAAAACAAATCCTAATAGGAGTTTATATTTTGACCCAAAATATGACATGTTCCAGAAATTCTAGAAATTATAAAAATACTCATAATTCTAAAAACTATTAAAAAGGCATATAAAATACTAATACTAGCAAATTGATTTAAAATAATAAAAAATACAATAATGCACGGTTCTATATCGATCTTTGTCTTGATGGAAAGCTAATTCTATTATCTTTCACATATTTGAACTTGTGTTTCCTTGAGTATCTTATAGATTGCATCATTCTCCCCTGGTTGGAGAAAACTCGTCCTCGAGTTTTAACGTGTTGTAGTATGAAAGTCCAAAAACTTTAAATTTGTATATGTAGTCGTCTTTGAGAAGCTTTAAGATGATATCTCATTTTTTTCTCTAATTGAGGGAACAAAGAAAAAATTTGAAAATTAATCCCCTTGATTATGTCGTTGAAGTTTTCTGGAATGATGAAATCAATTGGTGGAGCAAAGTGGATAGAAAGAAGCGTTGGTGACTCTTCATGTAGATCCTTGAAAGATGCAAACAAATTAAGCTCTTGGGACATCATTGTTGCTGGTTGAAAGTCATTAATGGGAACAATTTCACCGGACAACATTTTTGGTACTATTTTAGAGCTGTTAGATAGTAACATACTCATCTCTAAAGGCACATTTGATTCAATACTATTTCCTGGATTTTCCATCTTCTTAGGCTCCACAACAAAAAAATTTAGATATTCACTTTTTACCTTCGCCGTTGAACAAGTAAGTAGCGTAGTTACTTGGGATTGTGTTGATTCTTCTACTTGATTTCCTTCATCTTGAATTATTGGATTGGATCTACTTTGGAACGATGGAATCTTCATCTTAATACCACATAAGTTGTTATCTTTCCGATTCCTAGCTTTTCTCAACCGCCATCCATGTCTCCAATTATTAACAACAGAATTTTGATCATCTTCTTTATCAAAACCAGCTTCAGAAGGCTCTTCATCTTCAACCCTCACTTCCCCCGGTTGAACTCTTTCCTTTCTACGCACATTAGAGAAGTTTTGTGGTTGTTTCTTACGTGTATTCTTCATCAATGATGCAATCCATAAGATGCTCAAGGAAACACAAATTCGAAGATGTGAAAGATAGTGAAATTGGCTTTCCATTAGGACAAAGATCTATATGGAACCGTGCATTATTGTATTTTGATTCTTATTTTAAATCAACATGCTAGTATTAGTATTTTATATATTTTTTTAATATTTTTTAGAGTTGGGTATTTTTTTTTGTCTACCACTGCCATTCATGTCTCTAATTATTAACAATAGAATTCTGATCATCTTCTTCATCAGAACCAGTCCCAAAAGGCTCTTCATCTTCAACCCTCACTTCCCTCGGTTGAACTCTTTTCCTTCTATGCACATTAGGGACATTTTGTGGCCGTTTCTCACATGTATTCTCCATCTGATATGACCGTTCGTGAACCTGCCCTAGTTCCAACTTCATCATATGCCTCATCTCACTCATCATGACCTCCATAAACAATTTCGGATCAGCTAATTCTGTAGCATCTTCGGCCATGTTCTTAGCACTGTTGTGAGACATGATTGCTGAAAAACAAGGTTAAAAAAAAAAATAAAAAAATAAAAAAAATAAAAGGACCTCACAATTATCTCCCTTACGTGTTTACACTCAAGAATGTTGATCACTCTACACTCATGTTTCACTCAAAAATACGTGACTTTTAACCCTCTAATGTTCTCACCACTCTTGCCTTTTTCCATTCGATAATTCTTTTTTAGTTCTTTTGAAACTAAACAAACAATACTCAAAATTTTCAGTAACAATTCACCAAGAATTCATCAAAGAATTTTAGGCTTTTAAGAGCAAGAATACAAGGAAAATGACTGATTAGATTTTTGGAAGCACAAAATAGAAAAAATATCTGATTTTCGGGCTTAATGAAACCAAAATAGATGAAAACAAACAATTTCGTAATAACTAGAACCAAACAATTTTCAATTTCGTAATAACTTGAACCAAACAATTTCGGGCTTCTCTTTTTTTTTTGACTACTTCCGGCCTTATTTTTTTTTGACTCCTTTTTGGTTTATTTTTTGATGATCAGCAACTATCTTTTGATAGTAATAGAATAAGATTTTATAATAAACTAGAACAAAATACGAGCAAAATGGGGGTATAGAAAATTTTGCTAAACTAGAATTTGTGAACCGAATTTGGGAATAAAGAACACAAATAAAGAAAGAAATATTTTTTTTTAAAGATAGACAAACCTCAACTAGATCCTTAGCCCTAATACCAAATGATGTGAGTCTGCCAAAATAACTAGATTTAACAACGAAAAGGAACCCACGATCGTTTTATAATCAGATTTGAATGATAGACCTCGACTTGTTGTTTACGACAAACAAGAACCTTGATATTTATGACCTCAACCCGTTGTTTGATGCGAAACAAGAACCTTGGTATAAGAAAGGCGCCACAAATGGTGGTGGTAAATCCGTTTGATAAGTCGTTGGGAAACGCCATAGAAAATCCCGATAAGTTCGTTTAGTTCTTCAAAAAAACGTAGAGAAAATACTCTCAAATTTGGCTAAATAATGATCTATCTTTTCATTGATTTTAGATGCCTATTTATAGGCTGACTATTACAAGGAAATAAATCCTAATCTGCTAAGGAAATAAATCCTAATCTACTAAGGAAATAAATCCGAATCTACTAAGGAAATAAATCCTTATAGGAGTTTATATTTTGACCCAAAATATGACATATTCCAAAAATTTTAGAAATTAAAAAATTACCCCTAACTCTAAAAAATATTAAAAAGGCATATAAAATAGTAATACTAGCAAATTAATTTAAAATAAGAATAAAAATACAATAATACATGGTTCCATATAGATCTTTGTTTTGATGAAAAGTCAATTTCATTATCTTTCACATCTTTGAATTTATGTTTCTTTGAGCATCTTATGGATTGCATCAACCTCTTCCTTTGATTCCCTCCAAAAAATGGGATAAGAAAAGTTTGAGGAGATCAAGTTATGGCAAGAGAATGTTATATAACTTCATCTAAGAACAAGTCATCGTAAGAAGCATGCCAAGTGGAGAGCATTGACTACAGAGAACCTGAGGAAGAAATAAGAGCCGCATAGTGGAGAAGTTGATCTAAATATATGTTGGTGGGGACAGTTGGACTGGGCGACTCTCCTCAAGTCTGAGCTCCCCAAAGACATCAAAAATAGATTAGAGGAATTCCTGCACAACAACGTTATCGTTTTAGCTTGGAGTCAGAAAGACATGCCTGAAATTGATCTAGAGGTGATGATTCATATGTTTAATGTCGGTTTATATTTTGAGCCTATTAGGCAGAAGAGGAGGGTGTTTGCACGCTAAGAGCATCTGAGAAGTATATTATCCGAAGTGGTTAGCCAACGCAGTCCTACTGAGAAAGTATAATGGAAAGTGGAAGTTTTGCATAAACTTTAATGATCTTAATAAAGCTTGTCCAAACTATTGTTTTCCACTCTTAAGAATTGACCTCCTAGTTGATGCCATAACAGGTTCTTAGATGCTAAGCTGGTTTATGGATGTTTTCTCTTGTTACAATCAGATTCGCATGCACCCAAATGACCAAGAAAAGGCATCTTTCATCACAGAGTAGGGACTTTGCTGTTATCAAGTGATGTCCTTTGAACTAAAAGAATGCTGGTGCTATATATTTGTGTCTGGTCAATCGGATTTTCAAGAGCCTAATTGGGAAAATTATGGAGGTTTACATTGATGGCATGTTGATAAAAAGCCATCTTGCCAAAGACCATGTGGCACACTTGGATGAGATTTTCAAAACCTTTGTAGTGTCCTATGGTAAATTTTTGGGTTTCTTGGTGTCACAAAGAGGAATCGATTCCAACCTAGATAAGATCCGAGCTTTTACTGAACATGCAGCCACCTCGGAACATCAAGGAAGTACAATGCCCAACTAGAAAGGTTGTTGCACTCAACAGATTCGTGTCTAAAGTTAGTGATTGATGTTTACCTTTATTCAAAACCCTGAGGAAAACTTTTGAATGGATGGTCGAATGCAATTTAGCTTTTGAGGAATTGAAGTAGTACCTAGGCTCTACACCACTCTTGTCAAGAGCTATACCTGGGAAAAAGTTAATACTTCTATTTGGAAATCTCAAAAACTGCAACTAGTTCCACCTTTATAAGGGAGGAACAACGAGTTTAGAAATCGGTTTACTTCACCAGATACATCCTCATGGAGTTGAGATTAGAAATTCTAAGCTAGAGAAGGTGGTTTTGGCCTTAATCACAGCAGATAGGAAGTTGCACCCTTACTTCCATGTCTATAGTATTATAGTCATGACCGATACTTCAAGTATTGCAAGGGTGTGAAGTATTGGGACAATTGACTAAGTGGTCCATCGAGCTTGGGAAATTTGATATGGTCTATTAGCCAAGGAACTCCATTAAAGGACAAGTGTTCACAGACTTCATTGTTAAAAACACAACAAAGATGCCAAAATAAAGCCCCTAGTGCTATCAGAAAAGCTAATGTGTACATTCTACATTGACGGATTCTTCGACGCTTATGGAGGAGGGACAGGGCCAATAATCATTTTTATATCAAATCAGGTAAAAGTAGAGTATGTTTTGCGATTCGGATTCAGAGTCTCAAACAACGAAGTCAAATATGAAGTCTTGATAGCCAGGTTAATATTGAAGCTAGCTCATGGAGCTAGGCGCTTGCATCGACTTCCAGGTAGTCGGACAAATTCAAGATGAATACGAGGCGAAGGACAATATAATGATAACCTACTTATCAAAAATCAAAGACCATATTCTCCAGTTTCAAGACTTTAGTGTTGTGCAAATCCCTTGAGCTTATAATTCCAATGCGGATTCTTTGGCACCATTGGTCGTCTTTAAAAGATGACCTCCATAGAATACTTTTAGAAGAGCTCCTCCCATCACCCTAGCATAAGAGAGAAAACCGAAGTAAAAATAGCCCGAAGAAGGAGGGTTAGACATACCCTCCCTTTTGGAAGGATCGAGGCTCAAAGGATCCGGCGAAGGGCAAGTAGGTATGTGATCATCAATGAAATTCTTTATAAAAGAGGTTTCTCTCTACCTTACCTGTTGTCTAAAGTTAGAAGAATAAGACCGTCCTTAGAGATGTTTATAAAGGAGTTTGTGGCAATAACTAAAGAGGAAGTGCTCTTGCCTATAAAGCTTTACGCCAAGGGTACTACTGACTCACCATGAAGAAGGATACCCTAAAGTTTTCAAAGAGTTGTGACAAATGTCAAAGGTTTGCCAACATAAACAGAAATTTGCCTCCAGTGTTCACCCCAGTTACTAGCCTCGGGCCTTTTGTACAGTGGGGAATCGACATAGTCAGATCTCTGTCCATGGGAAAAGGGCATAATAAGTTCGTAGTCGTGGTCATTAACTACTTTACTAAGTGGTTGAAGCATAACTATGAGCTATAATTATAGAATAAAAGCTCAGAGGGTTCGTATTGAGGTCCATTATGTTGGTTTGGTATCTGAAGGGCCTTGGTTATAGACAATGGGAAGAAGTTTGATAACCAGACCTTCAGGTAATTTTGCTCTTAGTTAGGAATTCAAAATCACTATTCATATTCCATGTCAATTGTGTCGTGTTCGTGTGACCCACATATCGTGTCATTGTTATTCGTGCCATGCTCGTATCAAGACCTATGAAAAAAAAAGATATTTAGTATGTTATGAGTATTAAACATTAGTCTATACTATTTATTATGCGTATTTAATAATCGTGTCAATTTTATAATCGTTCGTATTAGGTTCGTATCAATGAATTGGAGTTGACATCCCTATTTCATATACCCTCAAGATAATGGGCAAGCAAAAGTTACAATCGAGACGTTGCCCAAAAATCTCAAGACAAGGCTCGAGTCTTTGAAGGGGTTATGGGTAGAAGAGCTCTCAAGCATCTTGTGGGCATACATGACTCCTTTTTCCTTAGCTTTCAGGATAGAAATAGTGATCCCCGGTGAGATCGGATTGCAAACCCATAGGATCCAACATTTTGATGGTGGAAGACATGAAAGGCAGCTCAAACTTAATCTAGACCTTCTGAAAGGAAAAAGAAAGTTGGCTTAAATAAGAATAGCTGTCTATTAAAACCAAACTGTATTGTACTACAACAAGAGAGTTAAGGTTCAAGAATCTCCAAGGGTAGTTGGTCCTCAAGAAAGGAACACTAGCCACCAAAAACCCTAGAGAGGGAAAGTAGGGCCCAAATTGGGAAGGTTCGTACAAGATTAACAAGATGGTAAGACGTAGAACCTACGAGCTTCAAACTCTAGAAGGGAGATTGTTGGCGTATCCTTGGAATGTGGAATACCTAAAGAAGTATTATTAGTAGATTTCAACTTGATAAAAGCTTAATAAGGACGTTGGTCCATCCTCTTGTAGCTTCATTAGTTAGCATGAGATTTGTTCTATGTAAATTTTCCTTTTATGGGAAAGTTCAATAAAATTTTATCTTAATTTTTATAGCTTGCAAAAAGTTTTTCACCGCAAGTTAGCTCTACTTGGGAACACTAGACCTTCAATGATGACACCCTTATCCATAAGGTTAAGTAACGAAGGGTATTCTAGAAACTGAGGCGCCTAGCTTAATGAAGAGTAGGAGAGACCTATAACCTTTGACTCACTGGCAAAAGACCTAGCACCGCTTAAGCTCATTGCCGCATTGGGGATCAACTTGACTAACCACCAAAAAACACGGTTGACAATAGAAAAAACTCAATGTAATACTTTTCAAATTAAAGTAATAATATCGAGGAACACTCTTAGGATTAGAATCCTGGCAAGTTGAACCTAAGAATTAAGGCTAAAAGCCCCATTAGCGAGAGTAAGATTCAAAAGTCAAAAGCCTTATTACAAGCCAAGAATCGATTAGCTTGGTAAAGACTGTGCATTCAAAAATGCTATGTGAAAAAGCTCCAAAAACCAGACAGAAAGAAATGCTAGGTGCATTCAAAAGGAGTTAGAATTTGTATGTACATAGCTTAAAAAAAGAAAAAGAAAAAGAAAGAGACTTGGGCATGTAAAATGTTTAGGCAGAGAGCTTCAATCCTCTCCATCTTTTTCTGAGGTAGCTAGCTGTCGGTTATACTCTGTCTCACCAGAACGTACTTTGGTGGTACATCATCATCATCCCACTTAATTTTTGAGAAGTCCAAATCAATGAATTTCTTAGAAGCTTGACGGTGAAACTCCTAAAAGATCTCTTCAAAGTAGCCCATCCCAAACTGGTTAAACTTTGCTGATTTCTAAAAATTAGCAATAGCAACAGCCTTAGGTTCATCAACTTGGGGTTGGACTCCAATGGAGGCCTCGAGCTGGTCCATGAGTTCCTTTTCTCTAGCTCTAGCCTTGCTCACTTCTTCCTTAGAAGCGCTCAAGGCCTCTTCCAGCTTGCTCTTGGAAACCAACTCGCTTGCTAAGGAGTTTTGGATAAGATAAAATTCAGACTGAATTTTCACCAACTCCTTTTTAGCAGCAAAAGTCTCCTTAAAGGCGTGCTTGAGCTTCTCTATCCATGGGGCCTCCTTTATGAAAGCAGCATATGTAATCCCGTGACCAATACAGAACCCTAATAAAGGTAGACACATCAAGCTGTTAACAATAGAAGGGAGGGGAAAGCTGTTCTGAAAGGGCTAAAAGCTTTATTTATCTTATAGAGTTGATGGACCAGTATCTTTGACATCTTCACTGTTTCTAGCTTTATTACCGCCTGAACTTCGGGATCTGTTACAAAGTCTTGAAAGTTCTTCAAGCAAAATCCTCATTGTTCCACATGTTTGCTTGAACACCATTGCTGGGTTTTACAGTCAGATAAGAGCAGGGAATGCCCTTATCAGGCTTGGACATAGGCATTTTCTCCTCATCAATCTTCTTCCTTTTCTTGGTCTGTGTTGTGTCACGAGAAGATTAACTTCCAAAGGGAGCTCTTCAAAAGAAACAAGAGAAATCCTTGCTATTGGGGGGGGGGGGCAACAAAATAAAGAGATAATTTCTGAATTACCAATCATTCAACCCTACAATTTAATGAAAGAAGTCTGCAACCTACTTTTGATACGAATGGAAGCTACAACCATAGCTGCCGTGGGAGTATGACCAAGTTGATACTTGAAAGGTTTTGAAGCTTTGGGTTACCTTCACTCTATTCAAGAACTCTTCTGGAAGAGTAATGTTATCAATTTCAATAGTATTACAAGTTATCTCCATTCTCTTTGAATGAAAATAAAAGAGAGAAAAAGAAGAAATAACTCACCATACATGGAGGCAAGTTCCTCAGTTTGGCAAAATTATGGTGGAATTAGCAAAAGAAACGAATCACACTTTGGGGGTGCAAGAAAAGTCCAAAATTAATCACGGAGGTCTTCCCCTCTGCAACACTGCAAAATCTATTGAATAAGAACTGAAAAGGATTAACCCAACCAAATTACTCCATTGCAAGAAATTGAAGAATCATCGAAGAAGGCAAGGTTAAGCGATCATAGAAGAAATCCAGAGCTTAGTGAGTTCTTGAAGTAAGACTCTGAATAGTTTAAATAGCAAGGAAAATGACGATTACATAGTTGCCTTGCTTAAACTAACGCGATGTGCCCACATTGATCGTTTCCATCTCCGAAGGAGTTAATGAACAAAAAGCAACGAGAATAAGAAGCACGTCTTAGCCACATTGGACAAAATTGATTAGGTGCAACTGATGGGGAAAAAATCAGCTCAGTAAAGAAACACCTCGGGGAAAGCCCTCATGTGAAAAGTCCTCTTTAAAAGCTATCATTAAAAGAGCTGCAAGCCACTAGCATGGACATGAGAAGCTCTGTGCTATTTCAAGCCTAATAATCAGTACCACGGGATAAGATTATAAGCAATTCAAAAATCAAATTACTCCCAAGTTGAAGGGAGCAACTAACACCATGTTTCTAGAAGGATAAATGACTTAAGATCCCTTACCTCCGAGGAGTCTCACCTTCGTTATTAGTAGGTGAGGGAGTCAAAGATTCCTCGGTCAAAAGGAGTCCTATCGTTGTTGCGGTCCCAAAGAGGGAGCCTAGAATCCACTCCCAACAAGGTCTCTCTCCTCTAAAACAGAGGATAAAAGAGCCCAGAGTCTATATTTGGAGGGAAGCTAGTCCCTAGGTTTATAAAAGGAGTTCGAGGGAAACAAATAGGTACGCAACACTCACTCTATAGTCACACTCAATTTGTCTTACCCTCGGAACTAACTTAAAAATTGTTGGGTCAACCTAGGCAGGTCATCAGAGCTCCAGAAAGCCGGTAAGGAGGTTGCTACAAATTTTGTATAAACACAATCTATCAATTCCAATACTCTTTAATGGGAACTAGATTGGACAATGACCCATTTTATGTGAAAATTTACTTGAGATGCATTTATACCATCATTTGTTTCATTTATTTCAGGGTTTTTTTCCTATGTAAGTTTCTCTCCTTATCAACTTATGTTAATTGTCTATGTGGATTTAGATCACAATGTATTTATCTCATAGTATAGACACTTTCACGTCCTGGCATGAAGCTTTTCACATTTTAAAGTTTTATGCTAGTAATTGGTTGTGATATAAAATTCAGAATGGAAGGTGAGAGGGCTTATTTGACATATGTTTTTTTATAAGATGGTGCCTCATGTTGTTTTTCTCTATTGATTTACAAAGTGGTTTATAATTTTTACATTTCAGTGTAAAAATTGGTACAATTTGTATAAGTTGTGAGTGGTGGTGTTGATTGTAAATCATGTTTGAGTGATTTAAATCAATAAAACATGTAGTGATATGGAGAAGTGCTGATGTGAGTTCTACTCAAGTGGCTGTTGCGTCTACAATAATTTTATTTTTAGTGTTTTTTTTGTTTCATTTTCTACTTTGTTGCAGGATAATTTATATTGAAGTTCTGATATGTGTGCCATTATGCATAGTGGCACATTTGTGGGGTAGAACCATTGGTGATGTCATTTGTATATTATCTGCTAGGGTTGTAGGCTAAGAAGCACGGATACGAACACAGACACGGACATGGACATGGGTGTCATATCTAATACGACATGGACACCAAGATATTATAAAAGTTTAAATTATAGGACACAAGTATGATGAAGATATAACTAATTAAAATAATATTAAATATTTTTTATATAAATAACAACATTAATAATAAGACCTAACAATCATTGAGTAGTTGGTTAATATCTTACAATTGGACAAAAAGTTAATATCAAATTGGGGAGTGGGCTAATACCAAATTGAGATGTGGGCTAGTACCAAAGTGGGCTGTGAGTTAATTTATTTGATAACTAATAAACAAATTATACCAAAAAAAGAAGAAAAATACTAAAAAAAGGATTGAAAGGAAAAGTCTGTTCAAATTGAGTGAGAGAGAGGGG
>CM042190.1:339657-369796 GCA_023539305.1 Ilex asprella | reverse complement strand
AGAGGGGGGGGGGAGGGAAAAGGGATTGATTGTTGAATTGAGACTTTCAGGAAGAAGGGGAGAGAAAGAAGGAAAGAAGAAGGCTTGAAGTTGATCGTTGAAAGATTGAAGGTGAAGTTGATCTGGTATGTCGATTTGAAGCAGATCGTTGAAGCATTCACCTCTCTTTCTCTACTCTTTGTTAAGGTTTGCTTTTTTTTTTCCCCCTCCTAAGCCCCGTATCCCCTCGATACGGTACAAAAAATCCTTGTTCGCGGTTTAGGACTAGTGTAGAAATGTTGGACACGTGTTCGCCCATGTGCCACGTGTATCCATGTCCGACACCACCACATCGATCTACCTATGAGTATCCGTGCTTCCAGTTTGTAGACAAATTGATCACCTACATGCATGGTATGTGCACAACAGGCTACTTGTGGTCAAAGTCGCTAAAAATGCAGATTAACATCTTATGTTTAGAACTTGGTGAAAATAAAATCTTATGTTTAGAGTTTAGTACTATGATATGATATTTTAGACAAATTGTGTAAAGTAGTCAATAATGGCACAATAGTTAAGAGATAGAGTATAATAAGCATGCACAATTATAATAATTACTCTCATTCTCTCAAGCCATATTCTCTAGTATAAGATTTGTGGCTTTTGCTTTTTACTTGAAATTTGTCGTAAAACTTTAATGTGGTTGGTATTAACAATCATATATTTTCCATGGTATAAAATTTTTAGAATTTCTAAGCTTTAATAACCACATGTTAATAAATGTTCAAGAAGTGTTTGCAACATGTATTTTTTAGTCATAGACAAAACCTAAGAAATGATAATGTCTCAAAAGAATGTCATACACTTGTTTGAAATTAAGATTTACTATCGGTTTTTTCCACGTATCAAACATGGACACGTTAGCTCCTTCAAAGTATGTGTTTTGTAGCTTTTAATATTGTGTTTCCTATTAATCCGTTACAGTGTTTTAATGCTTTTGATCTCAAGGTTAGGGAAGTTATTCTAACTAATGATTGGTTTCTTGGTACTCAATTTTCAGTAACATTCACATGTATTAACTCGTAATTGTTCCCTAGATTGATCTAATGTAACCAAGGTGTAAAAAAATTGGATTAAATAATATCTAGTCTATGACCTAGTCGACTGGACAGCCTTGGACACTTTGATTAATAGCAATTTGTATTGACCAGCCTTCCGGAGAAATGATTAATGACAAATTGTATTGATAAAAAATACAAATTGCTACTAATCACATACATGAGATTCATTCATCGCATGCATGAGAGAACATGAGAATAATTATGACAAAGGCATACACAATGTATAATAGTTTGGCCCCTTGACTTACATCCGCTCTTCACCCTGCTCGGTTGGCGTCATTCTATAATTGAGGGTTTTCTAGGTTGACCCAACAATCTTGTGGTTTACAAATGATCAAACCACTAATAAACATAGTAGTTCTGTTATCTAGGTTTTGTACAAGTTATCCTAGGTCACTTGTCAATCTCCCGAATGAATTCTACAATAGGATTAGGATTTCATGCTAAAGGTTTTTCTAAAGGCTAACCTATAATCTATGAAGCACGGACACTCTCGAGAATGTGACGTATCCGTATCGGACGCAGACACTCTTTGGACACTCTCGGACACGTGTCTGATACTCTTTTATCCGTGTCCATAATTAAATGATAAATTTTTAATTTGGGAAATATGTCGGACATTTCTTTGGTGATGTGTCCGACACTACTTTAGAACGTGTCTACTATTAAACAATAGACATATATTGAAATATGATGAACAAAACTTAAAAATTCGAGAACATATAATTACTAATACTAGACATATTAAAGTTGTCCTCCAAATATAATAATAAAAATAAAAGATGCATAAAAATTTTTAAAAAGAGGAATTGAAAAAATGAGAGCAATTATTTAAATTATATATTAAGAATAAATTGTTTACAAAAAAAAATTGATGATTATTGACTATAATGAGGATGTTTTAGTTTAAAAATTCACACAGATGACTAGGCATTAAGTTTTTTTATCATAAAATACTGATTTTTTAATGAATTGTATATCATTATTACTATATTTGCAATAAATTATATAATGTTACATATAAAATATAATTTTTTTGTAGCGTGTACTCAACGTGTCCATCTTATTTTTTTGAGAAATGTCGTATTGACGTGTTCGTTTTGTATCATATTCGTGTCTGTATCCATGCTTCTTAGCCTATAATCAACTGCTATAATCTAAGCACAATGGTTTTTCCTTAGGCTAAAACTCAAACCTCCTATACACAATATAAAACGTTGGATAGTAGTTATTTAATCCAATTGGTTGTTTGGTTAGGAAATTATTTCACCGTATTAATGTTGAATTAACAAAAATATCCTCAATCAGTGTTTGTTACATTGATGACAACTCGATTTTATTAGTTAGAGAGTTATAATAGTAAATGTGTAGAATAATACGTTTGAGGTAGATTATGATACCACCTTTTTTGGTGGTATTAAAATACCTCCATAATACAAGTCTATCGTATAAAAAATATACGATAAGTATACGATTAATATATATTTTTGAAATTAATACGGTATCAAATTTGTTTACCAAGCAAAGTATTAGGCCCGATTAAATAAAAAATAGTACAATCCAATATTTATTCCCCTCATAATACGTCTACCAAATGAGCCCATTGGTCACAACAAATGGCTGGTCCACCATTAAGATTTTTCAAAATCTGATGATGCTGGTATACTCAACATCAGGGAACACACCGAAACCTCTTCAGTCACATTAAGCATGTTTTAGTTGAGGGGTTTGGTGGCCCGAAATTGACTTGGCTTTGCCAAGAGGCCCCCATAAATCCAAGCAAAATCCCAGTGAATGAATAACTTAGCATTGGATTCCCAGCGTCTCTATCAAATTAAACAAATATTAGGACTCAAAAGTTTTTAATACCTCTCACTTGCAACAAATTGCTAGTATTCACTATGTTGAACACGATTAGGAAAACGAACGAGGATTCATTAAGCTAGTCCCAATTAGTAGAGACAATTTTGGTCATTTTTGCTAAGTTGACAATTTGACATGTGCTTTTATTGTTTGTCTTAATTCCTCACATCATATTTGTTTAGGTAAATTTCACTTTTCTGTTGTTTTTTAGTTTATTATATGGATTTAATATTGTTTGTCTCAATTCATTCATTGCTACTTTATATTTTCTTTTAAATTCCCCGGTCTCACTTAGCTGCCTTTTTTAGACTAGAAGCATGGTTCTTAGTACTTCGTATTGTTATTGAGTTGCTCTATAAAATGTCCCTTGAAGTGTGTAGTGGGTGGTTTATGTTCATTTCTTAAAAGTTAAAATTTTTTGGAAAAATCACATTATTATCATGGCCAAGGATCGATCCTACTAGTTTGGTTTTGTCACTGGAAAATGCTGACTACGGCGATGACATCAGAGTGTAGTCCTGACTCTGGACTTTGATTCTGCTACTTCGTTTTGTAATTTTACCATGAGATATTGTTCTGATATCCAGTTAAATTGTAAACTTGAGGTTAGGGTTTATCACTGACATAGAGAAAGAGAAAGAGAAAGAGAAAAAGAGAGATTGAGAGAAATAATGTGTGTAGGCTAAGCTGCCCTACACTTTCTTATTTATACTAAAATTGATATTATGAGAATTACAATACTACCCATGATTACTAAATGTAAGAACTCTTAACACTTAAAAAAAATTAAACGATACAATATTGGCTAATTATTTTTGTTAACAAACTCTTTGGAACATCCAGTTACACAAGCTGACATTTCAAGTTTCTGATCTATAATTTTTGTTGATTTAGTGAAGTGCATCAATTGTTCGGCATAACCATGCTTTTTTCATTATAAAACCTTCCTTTTTTTTTTGTAGATTTATAGATTTTCGATAATCTGCATCAGTTGCGCCTTTTATCTCTGTGGAACTGTCAAACAGGCCGATGTACCGCACTCAACTTATGCTTGTATAGGGCATGTTTTGTTGTTGGTTGGTCGTCTGGGAAATCTCAAAACTCAGTATTTAATCATGCAATCTATTGAGCCTTTCATCATCATTCTTTTTCTTCTTCTTCTCCATCTCCTCCTTCTCTTCTTTGCATCGAGAATTTTTATGTTTTTCCTTACCTGAAAAGATGGCACCTTTGTAAAGCCACCATTAGGTTTCTGATACCCTTTAATCTTTGTAAATGAAACACAATTAGTTAGAAGTTACTGATAAAAGCTGAGCACAAACAATACTGGCTTTTGCTAGTTGGAGAAACACTCTTTGTAATGCTGAGCTGAAGATTGGGTTTTGCTGGTGTGAACGGTGTCTGTGCTGATCATCAAATGAAGTAGTCTTGTTTTAGAAACATGTAGCTGAGTATATGGTTCCAGTCATTGTTGTAGTTATTTATGCTCCTTATATTCCAGCATGTCTTTTTAAAGCTTTTATTTGCCATACCTACTAAGTTTGCTCAAAAAGGTTTTTTCCCATTGGGTATTTCTCTTGGCAGGTATGCTTACATTGAAAGATCTTGCCAACACAATTGCTGCAAAGTTGCAGCAAAGCCTGTCAGAGGGTAATGAATTGTATGGGAGGAAGAGTAATCGTGTATATCCATGCAAAATAGTAAAAGTTCTGGAGAACAAGGCTGACAAAACACTATATGAGGTAGTGTGGCTTGGCAAAGATAAGAAAATAACTGGAAATGCTGTAATAAGTGGAGATGATTTGGTGAGAAAGTTGCCTTTTACTAGAGCTGTTCTGAAGTCTTTTATTAGGGAATCTACATATCGAAGTGTTCCGTGGGTACTACATGAGAACTTGGCCCGAAAGAATGGAATCTCAACTAATCCTCCAGAAGTGTTAAGGAGCAAAATTTTCTTACAGGATGGTCATATAATCTGCAATAGGAAGAGAAGAAAAACTGAGGATGATAAACAAAGTACTGATGTAAGTATCACTTATATTAATTTGTTCTCTTTTCTGTTCTGACTTTAATACTATTATGGCTTTCCTATATTTTATCATCCTCAGGACGGAAATAATGATGATTTAAGAGAACATAAGCAGAAAAGACTGCGTGGGGAAAAATCTGAGGCTTTAAACACTCTGAATGCTGACAAAGGTAGGTTTTAAGTGTAGTTTATTTCCAGGCCAAGGGTGGTTGCTAGTGGTAGGATTAAGTCTTGGCTATATTTCAGCCTGCAATTCTGCATCAAATTAATGTCATTGTTATGGTCTGTTTTTGTTTACTCAATTTTTTTTTGCTTAATCTGTTTCATTCTTTCCTTTATACTTATTCATTTTGTTGATTTTTTTCTTTCGCCAGAGAAAGAGAGAGAAAAGGGGGGGTGAAGAGGGAGGGGGGGTTCTTTGCTGTAATTTTGTCTTACAGAAGTTTTAGGGATTCTTGAATTGAAATGATTTGTTTCTCAAATAAATTGTGATTACATTATATTTATTTTTCATTTATCTTGGGCCGCAGAAGATGATAAACTGAAAGGAAAGCCCATAAAATATCCAATTGAGGATCTGTTGGTTGAAGATGCTGCAGACGATCCCGTTTTCACTGAACGCCCTTCTCCATCTAGGGACTTCAATGTTCCGATGGATTGTGTGGGGGATCTTTTGATGGTCTGGGACTTTTGTACTTCTTTCAGCAGGCTGTTGCACCTGTGTCCATTCTCACTTGAAGATTTTGAAAATGCTCTTTGCCACAAAGGCAGTAATTCGATTCTTATTGTGGAATCTCTTTCTGCTCTTCTTCGCTTGCTTATAAAAGATAATGGCAATTATTTTTTGGCTATTCAGAAGAAAAAGCGGAAGTCAAAGGTAAACCTTCATATCGAAGTTTCTTTTGACATCTAGAAGCACATGTTCATGCAAGTTGATCTCTCTTGGAGAAAGAATTAGTGACTGCATCTTCTGTGGAATTTTTATCGCTTATCCCTTGTGGTTGTTTTATTTATTGGAGAAATATTTATAGTCATAGCAATATTGATATTTGGTGATGTTGCCCTTGTTTTTTCAGATTACGGTAATCACTTGGACAGAGTATTTGTGCGACTTCTTGGAAATGGTTGGTTTTGTGGAATTATCCAATTGCATCACGACAATTAAGCGAGGTCATTATGGCCTTTTAGATATTTGTGCTAAATTGGGAATCTTTCGGGAATTGGTTAATCAAGCTCTTGCAGCAGATATTGTTAGGGAGAAGTTGGATAAGTATATTGAAGAGCGGCAGGCACTTGCAGCGAGAAGAAGGGAGGTAGCATTGGAGGAAGGTAGAAAGAAAAGAGAAGAGAAAGAACGTTTGAAGGTGGAGTCTGATGGCAATGGAGTAGTGAAAGGGCATGGTGCGGAGGTTGTTGGAACCAGCTCAAGTGAACCAGTGAATCACAATCATAGTAGACAAAATGGGCATGTTGCAGAGAAACAGAATGAAAAATCCCTCTCTTCCGGGCAGAAGCATCCATCAAGAAATAGGTTTGAATTTTTATTTGTCTTATTAGTGATTTAATTTAGATGTTCTGGACGGTAAATTTGATAGAGGATTATTCTTTCTGAATTGTCCTACAGTGGGAATAACCATGTAAGTGTCACGTTGAAGAATATGAAGCAGCAGAAGGTAGATGTGAAAGTCGTGCTAGAAAATGATTCATCTGAGAATGGGGTTCGGAAACAGCTTAAGGATGAGAACAATGAAGCAATAGAAAAGAGAAGTAAAGCACAAAGGGTGGGGTGTCTCTATATCAATATGCTTGTGTATACAATATACAAATGCATCTTTGTGTGTTTATATTTGACCATGTATATTCACACTTACAGCCATGCATATAATACACCTATATGAGATCAAGTTTTTCTTTTCATCTTGATATGACTCTACACTGCAGAAAGATTATCTTGAACGGGAGATGGAGAAGAGATTCATACGCACCAGCCCTTTAGGGAAAGATAAATATCATAACAGGTATTGGTTTTTCCGACGAGATGAGAGAATATTTGTTGAGAGCTCAGACTCCACGGAGTGGGGCTATTACAGTGCCAAGGACGAGGTACTCATCTGCACTACCAAGTTTTGATTTCTCATTCTATTCTCGGTTATTCTAACGTTTCTTGCTTGTAACAGCTTGATGCATTGATGGGTTCACTAAACGCAAAGGGGGAGAGAGAAAGAGCTCTTAAAAAACAGCTGGGAAAATACTATACGAATATATGGTGAGTTAGCGGTGAACTTGCTGAAGACAATACTGCACATAATAATATTATTGAAAACTCTTTTTTTATCTTTCTAGTCACAATTTTTTGCCCAAGTTTAAGTATGAGTATCTCCTGTAGGACTGGCTTAAGTGAAGATTTTTACTGTTTAAAAATTTGATTCCTTTATTTGTTTTGTTAGGCCAGAATTTGATATTCTACAGCCAATGTCTATTCTTTGTACACTGTATACATTGGTAGAACATATGCGGGTATGTGTCTATACACACCTATATGCATAAATAATGATATATCTCATTATGGAAGTCACCGTGGTGTTGGGATTCACATACTGCATCCAGGTGGAATGGGGCCCACGTGAATGTTATAGGCATCGGTCATCCAAGTGGTTTGGGCTTTTCACTTTGGAAAGCCGTAAACAAGTATACTTCAAATATTGAAATTACTTGCTTGATTATAGGAATTCGATTCAGTTTTCTTTATACATGTGGGGTGTAGAACTGTTTCCTCCCTTTCTTATGGTGCTGTATACAATGATAATTGGGTGCAATTAACTGTACTAAAGATTCTGGGATTATATTTTGTATGAGTTGCAATGGAATAGT
This sequence comes from Ilex asprella, assembly GCA_023539305.1. Classification (NCBI taxonomy): domain Eukaryota; kingdom Viridiplantae; phylum Streptophyta; class Magnoliopsida; order Aquifoliales; family Aquifoliaceae; genus Ilex; species Ilex asprella. The sequence goes on along the minus strand of CM042190.1, from coordinate 361,933 downwards.
GAAACCTTTTATATTACTATTTATTTTTGAAGTAAGGCATGCACTTAGATATTGTCCATCTCAAAGGTTTTCCATTGCTTAGACATTTGTACCTGATGCTAATGGAGTTCTGAAATACTGATTCGGTTAGTAAATTTAATCATGAGAGCATTAATTGACATTTTTTTCCCTCAAATGCATTTTCATAGCTCGGAACTACAAAAGAGATCGAAGGAGGCAGCTTATAGGAGTGCAATGGAAGACTCTCTGCTTCGGAGGTCAACTCGAGTTCGTGCTCCACCAAGGGAAAATCCTGCTCTGGCTTTCCTTAAGTATGTCAACAAGTGGAAGGAAGACTAATTGGCACTTTCAATCTTGAATACTGGGTTTTACAAAGGTTTGCAACTAACCATTACTTGGAACTGGTCACAGGAGTAGATATTCTTTTTTCCCCACAATTAAAGAGCCTATTAATTATAGTCTCTTGCGGGACAGTTTTGGTGGTGAGTAATGGAACATTTTTCACTTGCCTTCGGTGGTGGCACACATGTAGTAGCAATAGTCTCAATCTTTTGTAACCGACATTGTTTGGGCTTGCCAAATTATAATCCCATGACAATTCCAAAAGAAAATCATGCGTTTTCAGAGTTTTGATTGGTATGTTATCTTTTATTTTTGTCTTATGGGTGAAAATTCCATTTTATTCTTTTTTTATGGCAAAACAATTACATCTGAAAATGATCATTTTAAGCCCCTGAACCTCAGATTTGTACAGTTCATGCTCTCTAACAATGTTTTCGCTAGAAAAATACAAAAACCCATGTAGACATTTATCATTACCTGATTACACTTACGGCGGGTGAATATCACATTATTAGGTTTGAAGGATTTGATACAAAGATTTGGTAAAAGTAGCATGTGTATATTTGTTGATATCGAGCGCAAAATGAGTAGGGATGGCCTCCTTTGTGAGATATAAAAGGTTAATTACAAAAGACCCCTTGAACTTACGGTCTTGTGTAAAAAACCTTGTGGGTTGTGGGGGATGCAGTGTAGTCCATTTAGTGTTTACTAGTTGGTATATACAAGCATTGCATGTGGATTGTTTCTAAATCAAAATATTGTATATTAAAGTCATGAACTGTTTTACTCAAAAATGCTTGGAAATTGACAAATAGATCAAGAACAATGGGCTGTTTTATCAAGGTCGAAGGCATGGAACCCTAGCTAGAAGAAAGGCAGAGAGAGAAAATTTGCCTACTACTAATAAGGTAAGGTGACTAGTTTAGGAACTTTATTCAATCTAAAGGTTGACTAAGTATCCTATCCGTCTTCTTGTGATAGGGGCCCCATTGAAGATGACAACGGGAAAGACAAGTGTTGGAAATAGAGGTTACATACAAGTTATCTCTTGACGTGAGGAAACGGATCAAATCGACTTGTTTTACAAGTCTTGCTTGTATCCTCACGGCTTGGTGTCTACAAGCTTGATAATCTGCTGAAAAGAGGTCTATCAGAGTTCTCTTAGCATCCACATTCATAAAACTAAAAAATCCTTAGAGATGGTGATTCCTAGAGAGAAACTTCGGAGGAGAGAGAGTACGAATTTTACTTATATTTATTTTGTATAACTCTTTCTATATAAAGATGAGAGTTTGTTGACAATTCAAATCCTATCCTAATCCCAACTAATGGTTATCTCAACTTATGAATAGATTATGATAAAGGAGAAGAGCCTAAACCCATTAGGTCTCTAATAACCTTGAGGACACTAAGTTAACTTGGTCTCATAACTGGGTTATGATTACATCTCCCACTTGTTCACATAGGTTATCCCATTCTCCTTACATATTTTTTTCAATCTCCTGTAAACATTTCATTCTCGTCATACATGTAATGGAGTGTGCGGCCTAACAAAAAACATGTAATAGGAGTGCTATATTAAGTCACCATCTAACTAACATAGCACGTCATCAACAAGATATTGTCCATATCCTAGATAACTTAAATCACACAAATCAAGTATCCTTTATCCTTCTTGAGACTCATCTCAAAGCAATACCTGACTAAATCCATTTCATATTTGTGTTCATGATTATCTTACGCAACTAAGTGCAATAATTGCCTAGACAATGAACTATCAAATTAGGTGTGACATAAAAGCACCTGTCCTAGAATCTCATATCAATCCATTTTTTATTCGAGCACTTTCCTAGACATGTCCCATGTGATCGTATCTATCATGATTATGGGTGACATGCTAAAGTAACTACTTTGAAACTCGACTTCATGACATAGCTCTTAGGTCTAAGGGTTTAGTGAATTTTATGGCTCATACAGTGACAGAGAGGGTATCAATCTTATCACTCTCATATTTGATCGACTGTTGCACATACAATATGATATATATAGTACGGTGAAGCTCCCACTAAATGGGTCATGTCACTCTCAAACATTGTACAAATCTGGTCTAGTTGTCACATAGGCATCTAACCTAAGCTACTCTAGGCCAGCCGCTCTCCAAGCGCTTCTTGAGTGCTCGCATTTTGCTATTTTTAGCTTTATTCAGGTTTTATATGGAATAGTGGAGGCATTCCATATTTGACTTACTTAAGTCTCATCTTAGTCTGAATTCGAGGCGAGAACATTATTAATCATTAATGCTTATTATGTAACTCATACATATAGGTCATCATAAGCTCATTATACAAACACCAATATGGTCACTTTGTCTCATCCTGCTCGCTATCTTAGCCCTAAGACGATGAACCATGTGAGACTGATCTCAACTTGGTGACATTATTACAATTAAGTGCCTCATAAAAATGGTATCACTCATGCAACCACAAGTAGGAGATAAAATGACAAATGTATGAAATATAAATATCCATATGTCTATCATACTATCCAAAGCAAATCAAATCTTACATATCCCCAAGCTTTTGACATAGTTTGGAAGATATCTCTAACAATGGGCTTAGTGAGAGGATCAACCATCATTCTGCTAGTGGAGATATGTTTTAGAGCCACCTCTCATTGCTTGACCATATCTCGAATGTAGTGAAATCGTATATTAATATGCTTGGTCTTGTCATAACATTTAGGATCCTTTGCATATGATAATGCAGCCATGCTATCAGATCAAATCTCAACAGTGTCATCAGCTTGGACCACAATCCCTAATCACTAAATGAATCTCCTCAATCATACTGCCTCTTGAACTGCTGTTGAACATGCAATGTACTCAAACTCCATAGTAGATAAGGTGATACAAGTTTGTTTCTCGCTACACCAAGAAACAACTCCTCCTCCAAGTGTGAACGCATAACCCGAGGTGTATTTGTGTTCATCTCTATCATCACCCCAATCTGCATCGTAAAATCCTCTCAATCTCAAGTCTCCACCATGATAGAATAGGACGAGATTTGTGGTAACACAAAGGTAATGGAAAAACCTCTTAATAGCCTACTAATGAATTGGTCTTGGGTTGCTTTGGTAATGGCTTACCAAGCCAACTACAAAATATCATGACAAGTACACAACATAGCATACATTAAACTCCCTATTGCACTATTTCTCAACTGGTGTATCAACGGGTTTTGAATAGTGCATCCAGAACAGTTCTAAAATTTTCTTGATATAGTTTCTTGTGACAAACCAAGAAACCTTTTAGAACGATCCCTTAGGATCTTAACTCCAAGCACATAATTTGCCTTACCCATATCCTTCATCTCAAAAGTATAGGATAACCACTCTTTAGTGACATTGATCATCCCTTTATCGTTTCTAGCTAATAGAATGTCATCCACATATAGAGATAGGATCAAAATTCCTTTCCTGTATGTTTGACATACACACAATGGTCTTCTTTTATCATAGATAAGCCAAATGTCATAATAGCTTCATGGAACTTGAGGTACAATTGTCTGGATGACTGTTTGAGACCATAAATGGATCGTTTAAGGAGGCACACCTTGCTCTTGTGCACCTCAGCTACAAATCCGAGAGGTTAATCCATATAGATCACCTCATCTAGTCCTTCGTTGAGGAATGCAGTCTTGACATCCATCTAATAGAGCTACAAATCCAAATGAGCTACTATGGCTAGAATCACACCAATAGAAGCAAATCTCACCATAGGGGAGAATGTCTTATCATAATCACAAGACCATTAGCATACATCGTTGAAAGGTTGTAGGAGCATTACACAAACCAAAAGCATCCTCTTATAGGCAAAAGTGTCAAAACGACAAATGAATGTCGTATTCTTTTGGTCATCTAATTTTATCTCAATCTGGTTGTACCCAAAGTACCCGTCTAGGAAACAATAAAATGCATGACTTGCTATTCTCACTAAAAGTTGATCAAGGATTGGGAGAGGAAAGTGATTTTCCCTAGTTACAAGATTGAGTTTATGGTAATCAATGCACATGTATCATCTGTGACAACTCGTGTAGGCACCAACTCATTTTCCTCATTTTTTACTACCATAAGTCCAGATTTTTTTGGTACAACTTGGGTTGGGCTGACCCATTTACTATCTGAGATGGAGAAGATGATTCCCACATCTGACAATTTTAACATTTCAGCCCATATAACCTCCTTCATATGAGGGTTCAACCATTGCTGCATTTGGAGGGAGGGGTTTGAATCATCCTCAAGGTATATGACATGATTGCAGACAAGAGGGCTTATACCTTTGAAATCAGCACTATGATGGTCTAGCCTATAGCACTACGATGATGCCTAAGGACCTCTAATAGTTTCGACTTCTAGTCCAATGTAAGTGTAGATGATAAGACTCGCCCTCCCCAAGGTATTCATACTTCAAATTAGATTGGAGGGGTTTCAGTTCAGGTTTCAGTGATTTTTCAAAAGAAGAAAGTGGACTCTCACCACTAATAACTAACTCGTCAAACTTAGGCACCCAAGGCCCGACAACATGAACAAGTAAAAACTCTAGCTCCCTTACTAGACTCGAACAATGCTCCTTAAGAACAAACTTGAATTCAGAAGATATGGACTCAACCAAGCATGTTTCCAAAGAATCCCCTAAAATGCCATATTGATGTGGTCATGTGCCAATGACTCTATGGAATTCTCTCTCATTTCCTCTTCCTCACTGGATTATTTAACTATGTTTAAAATATTTAGTGTCATATTCTTGAATGACAATTTCATAATATCATTTTTACAATTGATCAATGCATTCGAAGTAGCAAGGAAGGGTCTACCAAGGATAATAGGAATTTGACTCTCCGGGTGTGCAACAAGTTGAGTGTCCAATACAATGAAGTCAATAGGGAAATAAAACTTATCCACCTAGATAAGTACATCCTCAACTATCCCCCTAGGAACTTTAATAGACTGGTCTGCCAATTGTTCTGTGATACCAGTAGGCTTGAGCTCGCCTGATCCAAGTTGTTGGTAGACAAAGTAAGGGAGTAGATTGAAACTGGCTCCAAGATTAAGCAAATAATGTTCAATCTTGAAGTTCCCTATGACACAAGAAATGGTAGGACACCCTAGATCTTTGAATTTAGGAGGATTCTTGTGTTGGACAATGACACTAGCCAATTCAGTCAAAAAGACCATTTTTGAACATTTTGATTTCTGTTAACAATGTAAAAGTCCTTTAGGAACTTGGTATAGGAAGGAACCAGTTTGATATCATCCAGAAGCGATATATTGTTTTTGATTAAAAAGCTCATAAAGCTCAACATGATTACTCTACTTCTAGGGACTCTTGAGTCCCTGAGGGAAGGGAGCAGGAATAGGACATGGAGGCTCCTCAACCTATATATACTCAGTCTTATTAGGGGAGACTTGGACAGACCCAACTATAGGTGAAGGATTAGACTCAGTGGGTGCTTGTGGTGGAGCTTTTTAAATTATTTTACCACTCCTAAGAGTTGTGACAGCTTGGACCAGTTCGTGGGAAGAGTCTAAAATTACATAATTTTGCCTACATGAAACAGACCTTGTGGAGGCTTTGGTTGGACAGGGAATTTTCCTTTTTATTGAGTGGCCATAGACTGGTTCATTTTTTGCATGTGACTTTTCGAAGCATCAAACGACAGCATAGTCTGGGCTTTCAATTCCTTGAATTCATTGTAGGCTTGTGTCTTTTGATTATTATATTACATTTAGGTCTGCATGAATTGGTTCAATGTGTCTTCTAGACTACGTTTGTGGGGTACTTGATATGGAGGGTATTGTTGTGGTGGTGGTGGTGATTGTGGCTCGGCTTGGTGCTACTTTGTACCCCCTCAAACTAAAGTTTGATTGTTGTCTCCACACTTGATTATATGTTTCAGAGTAGGGGTTTTTTTTATGGCTTTTGAAAATTGGAGACGACATTGGAGTTGGGTGTTGTCTTGACAGTTGATTATATGTTTTAAAGTAGGGTTGTTTTATGACTTTTGAAAATTGGAGATGACATTGGAGTTTTCCAATAGCAACTCTTGACAAATAGGAATGAAGGGACATTCCTCAGTAGAATGTCCCACTAAAGCAAATATCCCACAGATACGTTGAGTGGGTGACACAACAAAAACTTTGTTGACCTTCTTCATTAGTAGAGCTTCAAGCTTTTGAGATAAATAGACCATCTTAGCCCTTAAATCATCTTCCTCTCTCAATACATACTTTCCCCATGGAAACTGCTAGACTTATTCTCAAAACTGGCAGGTGAGGCCAAGTCCCACATCTGGGAACTCTCAGACAAAGTATCGAAAAACTCTGTAACGTCCCAAATACCCCATTGGACGGCATTACATGCTAATCACCATTCACATCATGAGAGCACTAAGTAAATCCATCAATAAGAAAATGCTCCATTCATCATATATAACATTAACAATATCATTCCAAAAGAATAAGCCAAGATATGGCGTTTACATCCCCAAAAGAATTAAAATTAAACTTGCAGTGGAATAAGAAAATACTAACATAGATCTTATCTCAAAAAGATCTCCTATTTTAGAACAAAAGGAATAATCTAGAACATAAGGCTATATAACCCTACACATCTGTCTCGGGATCCATGTTCCCATCTATCAAAACCTCCCAATGCACTGGCTCATCAGCTCTAATATCCTCATCTAGCACATAATTTGAAAATATGTAATTTGTAAGGGGTGAGCACTAAGCTCCGTAGCAACATTCCTCTCAAATTTGAACAAGGTTTATAAAAGCATATAAAAGGGTCGGTCTCATTTCACAAATAGCATATATAATCGTTGAAGTAAAACATGGACATTTTAGAATGGATCTCAAGTTTGAGTAACAATAGTAATTTAAATGAACAATAAAAACCAAGTTTTAAATAAATATCCATTTTTCCAAAATCTAAATCGTTTTCCCACAAGACCTTATGGAATCTCATACTTCCACAAGTTCTTGTAGGAAACTATTTTTCACAACAATCCAATAATTCACAACTGGAATATTCCACAGCCATATGTATATGTATCTCAAACATGATGCGAGACAAGCCCCATGAATCAACACATTGAGTAATATCTAGCCCACACAAATCTTATCAAAGATATCTATCCTTTAGGAAGGGCGTATGTCAAACCAATGGCAGTGACGTATCCAACTCAGGCATAAGTATACTAACCCTTTTCCATGATACCCTGTGAGCGATAGTAGTTTAGTCTTACCAAAGCACTAACCCCACTACGAGTGGTTAGAAAAATGTCAACCCACACGGAGCAAGAAAAATATCTACCCACTCTACGATATCTCGTCAAAGGCCACCCATGGTCATCCCACACTTATAAGAGATACAATACCAAACTCATTTTCTCAATTTATAAGCATATCTCAAAAATCCCCAAATTAAGCATGTGACATTTTCAATAACTAACTAAGAAAAATACAAGAGATCACAACCATGTCATTTTATTACTCAACACAAAACACTAAGGTTTTGAAATCAAGAATAAAGGAAGAGTTCAAGAGAAAAACTCATCACTCTTGAAAACTAGGATTTTTCAAACAAAAGAGGGATTTCATGGGTATACAATCCTAACTTTGTTACAAACATGTAATCTTTGTCAAAAAGACTAAGAGGGGATGATTTCATATCATATATATCACATTTAGAACAAAACATACATATATACATAAGCCCTAATTTCAATGTAAGAGAAATAGAAGAAATCCCCTACCTTGTGTTCTTGAAAGTTAGGTTTTGATCTTGAATCACCCCTTTAAATTCTTATTTTTCTTTTCCTTTCTCCCTCTCTTATGTTTTCTAGGGTTAGAAGTGGTGAAATGGAGGCTAAAGAGGCGTCCTAATGTATTTATAGTGGAGAAAGGACCGGCTGTTTGTGACTTAAAATTTTCAGATTTCTACAGCGACTACCGGTAGATCAGGTACATTGGACACTCGACTACCTGTTGACTACCGGTAGCTCAGGTACACTGGACATTCGGCTACCGGTAGTTCGGGTAAATTAGGCACTCGACTAACTATTGACTATCGGTAGCTCGGGTATACTGGACATTCGACTATCGAGAGTTCGGGTAAAATAGGCACTCGACTACCTGTTGACTACTGGTAGCTCGGGTAGACTGGGCATTCGACTACCGGTAGTTACTACCCAGTTTGCCTACTTCACCCATTTTTCATTTCTAATCTATTCCTAATCCTTCTAAATCCATCTCATACATGTTTAACCAGGTTTTTTCACACAAATCTTGATACCTACACGTTCTATTGAACATGTTTTCAATTCTTTACAATTCAAAACTAAATCTTAGCTAACTATTTACTATTTCAACCTTAACACTTACATTTTCTTTTGAAACTCAATTAATCAACAATTATATGACTATATGAATATAAACATATGGGGGTTTACAATCCACCCCCCTTAAAGAAAGTTTTGTCCTCGAAACTTACCTCAAGTAACGAACAAATACGAATACTTCTCCCGCATTTTTCGCTCGGGTTCTCAAGTAGCTTCATCCACCCTATGATGTTGCCACAAGACTTTTACGATTTGGATAACCTTGTTGCGAATCACTTTCTCCTTGGTATCGAGGATTCTCATCGGTTGTTCTTCATATGTTGCTCTATCTTGAACTTCTATATCTTCCAAGTCCACGACCGCCGTTGTATCCATTTGACATTTACGTAACATTAAAACTTGGAACACGTCATGCACCCCTGACAACTGAGCCGGTAACTGCAATTGATACGCCACTTTGCCCACAACTTTGATCACTTCAAATGGTCCGGTATATCTTGGCTCTAACTTTCCCTTATTGCCTAAACAAAATACTCCTTTCTTGGGTGAAACTTTGAAGAACACATAGTCCCCCTCTTGGAATTCCAACGGCCTTCGTCTTCTATCCGCATAGCTCTTCTGCCTACTTTGTGTCGTACGTTGTCTCTCCCGGATGAGTTGAATTTTCTCAGTAGTTTCTCAAATAATCCCGATCCAAACAAACTACTCTCGTCGGCTTCCAACCAACACGTCGGGGATCTACACGGTCTTTCATACAATGCTTCATACGGTGTCATACAATGCTTGCCTGATAGCTGTTGTTGTACTCAAATTCCACCAATGACAAATGATCGCTCCAACTTCCTTTGAAGTCCAGCACGCAAGCATGTAACATGTCTTCCACAATTTGTATGACCCTCTCAAATTGGCCATTTGTTTGGGGATGAAAAGCTGTGCTGAAATGTAACTCTGTCCCCATAGCTTGTTGTAGACTTTGCCAAAATTGTGCCACAAATCGAGAATCACGATCCGACACGATAGAGAGTGGAACTCCATACAACCTGACAATCTCGCGAATGTAAAGCTTGCTCAAGGTCTCTAAAGTGTCCGTGGTCTTCATACTCAAGAAGTGAGCGAATTTGGTGAGTCTGTCCATAATGAACCATGCTGCATTATATCCTCGCGACATCCGTGATAAACCCAACACAAAGTCCATGGTGATGTGATCCCATTTTTACTCTGGAATAGGCAAAGACTGTAGTAATCCTCCTGGCTTTTGATGTTCGATCTTCACCTGCTGGCACACAGCACATCGTGCTATGAACATTGTCACATCCTTCTTCATTCCCTTCCACCAATATTGGCGCTTCATGTCCTTATACATTTTTGTGATATCGGGGTGGATAACCAACTTAGAGCGATGACACTCTCCAAGTATCCCCTCTTTTAGGGATAAATCTTTGGGAACACATAGTTTCTCCCCATATCTCAATTCTCCGTTTCTCAATGACCAACCCTCCATAGTTTCTCCATTCTCTAATTTAGCTCGAATTGCCTCTAAGTCAGGATCCAAGCATTGTAACTCTACAAGTCTACGTTGGAGGGTAGGTTGGGCTATCAGATTGAATAGGCATGGCCAAGATCTATCTTCTTCAACCCATAGATCATAGTCTCCAAGGGCATCCCTCATTTTTCATTTACTTGTAGGAGCATTGAGTTCACCTCGAGATTTTTTGCTAAGTGCATCGACGACTACATTAGCCTTCCCCGGATGGTAGTTGAGTGTAAAATTATAATCTTTTAGATATTCCACCCACCGTCTCTGCTGAAGATTCAAGTCTTTTTGTGTAAACATATACTTGAGGCTCTTGTATCAGAGAACACTTCAAACTTTTTCCCATACAAGTAACACCTCCACAACTTGAGAGCAAAAACCACAGCGACAAGCTCTAAGTCATGGGTGGGATAATTCTGCTCGTGAACTTTGAGTTGCCTCGAGCCATAAGTAACTACCTTGCCTCCTTTCATTAACACGCATCCCAAGCCTCGTAGTAAACATCATATCCCTCCCCACTACTCGGAATAATGAGGACATGAGTAGTTGTCAATTTCTTCTTCAAGGTGTGAAAAGCTAGTTCACACGCTTGAGTCCATATGAATTTCTTCCCCTTCTTTGTAAGGCGAGTCAGTGGCATCGCAAGCTTTGAGAACCCTTCTACAAACCTCCGATAGTAGCCTACTAAACCCAGGAAACTAAGGACTTCTGTCACATTCTTTGGTGGTTCCCATTTCATTACGGTTTCAATCTTAGCGGGATCAATAGGTACACCCAGTTTCGACACAACATGGCCAATGAATTTCACTTCCTTCATCCAAAACTCACACTTACTCATCTTCGCATATAACTTATGGTCTCTCAATATTTGTAGTACAATAGAGAGATTACGTCCATATTCCTCGTGAGTTCGTGAATAGATTAGTATGTCATCAATGAACACAATGAAAAACTGATCTAGATATGGTCAGAATATCTTGTGCATCAAATCCATTAAGGCTGCGGGTGCATTTGTCAATCCGAACGGCATTATCGTGTACTCGAAATGACCATACCGGATATGAAAAGCAATCTTAGGAATATTCTCCTCCCTGATCCGTAATTGATGGTACCCTGTGCGAAGGTCAATCTTTGTGTAATACTTAGAACCTCTAAGTTGATCGAATAAGTCATCTATTCATGACAATGGATACTTATTCTTCACTATCACCCGATTCAACCTTCGGTAGTCTGTACATAACCGAAGCGTTTCATCATGCTTCTTCACAAAGAGGACCGGGGGTCCCCAAGGTGAAGTACTCAAACGGATAAACCCAATAGCCAATAGATGGTCCAATTACTTCCTTAGCTCCTTTAACTCCAAAGGTGCCATCCGATAGGGAGCAATAAATATGGGCTCGATTCCCGGATAGAGATCAATCTTGAACTCAATTTCTCTTTGTGGAGGTAACCTTGGTAATTCGTCTGGGAAGACATCCGAAAAATTCGATACTATTAACATCACGTTCGTATGGCGTTTGTCCCGATCATCTCTCATTAAGCTGGCTAAGAAACTTAACTGGCTCCCTGCCTTAGCTTTAAAAAATCTACAACCCATAGTAGGAAATGGATGAGAAGAATTAAGATCATCCATGAAAGTAAAGACTACCCCTCCCGGTAATTGGAATGAGATCCGCTTGCGAAAATAATCCATCACCGCAAGGAAAGAAAACAACAAATTCATCCCAAATATAACGTCATACCCCTTCATGTCTAACACAACCAATCTACAATCAACTCTTGCTCCCCAATGCGAAGCACACATCCTTTACACACCCTAGTTGTATCCAACCGTTCTCCTGTGGGCATATCAATACTCAAAGCACGTTCAAGTTTCCAAAAATCTAAACCCAGATTAAGTGCATATTTCGTGCATATGAATGAATGTGTAGCACCGGGATCAAATAAGATTCGGGCCCAAGAATTATAAAGAAGCACAATACCTTCCACTATGGCATTGGAAGCGTCTTCCTCTGGTTGAGTCAAAGCAAAAACCCTTCCTTGATTGGCGCCGCCAAGGGCTTGAGCTTATAATTGTCTTTGCTGTGTTGGCCTTTGTAGAGGTGGCCTGTTTGCTAGTACCTCCCCGATTGCTTGATTTGTCCCTAGTGAAAACGTAGGACATCTATGTTTGAAGTTCCCAAACTCTCCACATGCAAAGCATTGATACGGGTCAGTGCTTGTTCTAGTATGAGCAACTCTAACTCCTTGGGCAATCATAAGTCTCTGTCCACTTGTCTGGTCTAGCCGTCGGTATGGTGCTGCCCGTTGTACCCTGCTACTACTAGCACCCGTCTGGATCTAGCCTCCTCTTGTGAAGCTCTGTCGTTGCTGGTTATCCTCTATGTCTCTCTCTCTCTACTATTGCAGCTCTGTCCACCAGGTCCCCATATTCCCTGATTTTGAGATCAACCAACTTCTCCCGGATGACCGGCCTTAGTCCTTGCTCAAAGCGCTTGGCCCTGTCGGCCTTAGTAGTTATAAACTCCGTAGCATAACGGGATAGCTCATCAAACCCCCTTTCGTACTTGACCACGATCATGCTGCCCTATCATAGAACAAGAAAATCAGTCTTCATCCGGTCTCTGACTGATTTCAAAAAGTACTTGTCATGGAAGATTTGGTCGAACTCCTCCCAAGTGAGAACATTCGTGTTCTTCCTTCTCTTCACTGATTCCCACTAGTGGTCTGCCTCCCCCTCTAATAGATAAATAGCCAAGCCGACCCGAAGATCCTCAGCTACCCCCATACCATTACAAATCTTCTTAACCCCGGTGGATCCATTTATCCGCATCCAAGGGGTTAAAGCTTCCTTGAAAAGTAGGTGGGTGTTGGCGTAGAAATTTCCAAAGGACTATCATCCTCCGATTCTCATTCCCGTTGCCCGGTACTTGGGCTAATGGATGAGCCCCACCATTGGGGTTGTTGTTCCCATTTTGGTGTTGTACCAAAGTGGTAAACACCCTCAAGCATTGGTAGATGCCATTCATGGCATCGGGGGGTGGTGGATTTGCTTGACCATCACGTCCATGCCCACGTCCACATCCTCGTCCTCGTCCTCCGTCCATCTTGCACATCTATTTATAATTTAGTTCCTTGATGTGCAAGACATCATAACCATCACTCAAATCTAAAGTATAAGACACGTACACAATTTAGATCACTATTTCATTCAACCTAATCCTACCTCTCTAGTGGTAATCCATAACCTACAACTCCCATGTAAGACCTAAAGTCTATGCTCTGATACCAAAATCTGTAACGCCTCAAATACCCCCTTGGACGACATTACATGCTAATCACCATTCACATCATGAGAGCACTAAGTAAAACCATCAATAAGATAATGTTCCATTCATCATATACAACATTAACAACATCATTCCAAAAGAATAAGCCAAGATATGGCGTTTACATCCCCAAAAGAATTAAAATTAAACTTGTAGCGGAATAAGAAAATACTAACATAGACCTTATCTCAAAAGGATCTCTTATTCTAAAACAAAAGGAATAATCTAGAACATAAGGGTATAAAACCCTACACATCCGTCTCGGGATCCATGTTCCCATCTATCGAAACCTCCCAATGCACTGGCTCATCAGCTCTAATCTCCTCCTCTAGCACATAATCTGAAAATATGTAATTTGTAGGGGGTGAGCACTAAGCTCCGTAGCAACATTCTTCCCAAACTCGAACAAGGTTTATAAAAGCATATAAAAGGGTTAGCTCATTTCACAAATAGTATATATAATCGTTGAAGTAAAACAGGGACATTTTAGAATGGATCTCAAGTTTGAGTAGCAACAGTAATTTAAATGAACAATAAAAACCAAGTTTCAAAGACAAGCCCCATGAATCAACACATTGAGTAATATCTAGCCCACACACACCCACACAAATCTTATCAAAGATATCTATCCTTTAGGAAGGGCATATGCCATACCAATGGCAGTGACGTATCCAACCCTGGCATTAGTATACTAATCCTTTTCTACGGTACCCCGTGAGCGATAGTAGTTTAGTCTTACCAAAGCACTAACCCCACTACGAGTGGTAGAAAAAATGCCAACCCACACGGAACAAGTAAAACATCTACCCACTCTATGATACCTCGTCAAAGGCCACCCATGTTCATCCCACACTCATAAGAGATACAATACCAAACCCATTTCCTCAATTTACAAGCATATCTCAAAAATCCCCAAATTAAGCATGTGACATTTTGAATAACCAACTAAGAAAAATGCAAGAGATCACAACCATGTCATTTTATTACTCAACACAAAACACTATAGTTTTGAAATCAAGAATAAAGGAAGAGTTCAAGAGAAAAACCCATCACTCTTGAAAACTAGGATTTTTCAAAGAAAAGAGGGATTTCATGGGTATACAATCCTAACTTTGTTAGAAACATATAATTTTTGTCAAAAAGACTAAGAGGGGGTGATTTCATATCATATATATCACATTTAGAACAAAACATACATATATACATAAGCCCTAATCTCAATGTAAGAGAAAAAGAAGAAATTCCCTACCTTGTGTTCTTGAAAGCTAGGTTTTGATCTTGAATCACCCCTTTAAATTCTTGTTTTTCACTTCCTTTCTTCCTATCTTATGTTTTCTAGGGTTAGAAGTGGTGAAATGGAGGCTAATGAGGCATCCTAATGTATTTATAGTGGAGAAAGGACCGGCTGTTCGCGACTTAAAATTTTCAGATTTCTACCGTGACTACCGGTAGTTACTATCGGTAGATCGACTACATTGGACACTCGACTACCTGCTGACTACCGGTAGCTCGGGTACACTAGACATTCAGCTACCAATAGGTACTGTCGATAGTTTGGGTAAACTAGGCACTCGACTACCTATTGACTATCGGTAGCTCGGGTACGCTGGGCATTCGACTACCGGTAGGTACTGCCGGTAGTTCGGGTAAACTAGGCACTCGACTACCTGTTGACTACCGGTAGCTTGGGTACACTGGGCATTCTACTACTGGTAGGTACTACCCAAATTTGCCTACTTCACCCAATTTTCATTTCCAATCCATTCCTAATCCTTCTAAAACCGTCTCATACATGTTTAACTAGGTTTTTGCACATAAATCTTGATACCTACACATTCTATTGAACATGTTTTCAATTCTTTACAATTCAAAACTAAATCTTAGCTAACTATTTACTATTTCAACCTTAACACTTACATTTTCATTTGAAAATCAATTAATCAACAATTATATGACTATATGAATATAAACATGCAGGTGTTTACAAACTCAGAAGCCTCATCAGGGTTTTTATCCAAGAACTCTCCCTGTGATATCATTTCGACAAATTGACGTGTAGGGGTGGGGAGAGAATCATAGAAAAAAACCCACAAGGGTCCAACTTTCAAACCTATGGTGCAGACATGTATAGAGGAGATCTTTGAATCTCTCTCAACACTTATAGAATGGTTTCCCATCTTTCACCTTAAAATTCATGATGTGACGTTTTAAAGCATTTGTAAAGTGAATGGGGGAAATTTTTTTAAAGAACTCATTTCACAGTGCAGACATATCCGAGATAGAGTGTGGTTTCAGAATATTAAGTCACTACTTGACTTTATCGTTCAGTGAGAAGTGGAAAAAGCTTCAACTTGGCTAACTCAGAGCTACCCTGGAAGGTCCCGCATATGAAGATAAGGATTTTCAAACTCGAGGCCATGTAATTGTTGCAAAAGATAGAACCTCTGTGCATTTTCTAGGAAAACAAAACATGATGGGACCCTACTCCTTGTGGGGTATAGATAATCCCTAAGAGATCTGACAGATTGCTCAACCTCTTGGACACGGTTACGATTATTCACAGGGTCTCCCATTTCATTGCTTGTACTACTAAGATCAAAGGAGGGGGCAACAATTGACTAATTACACTTGAAAGATACAAACAAACCAAAAGATTCTACAGACTCTTTAAATGGGATTCAATATCGGAATCTAAGGTTTCTCCACCAAACATACAACTATGAAACTAATTGAACTCAAAATAACTAACAGCTAAAAACTAAACAACAAGAATCAAAGAAAATTTATAAAACTTAAAACTAAAACAAAAGTAACATAATTCTAGAAGATGGAATGAAGTTACCTAGAAAATCAAATTATCCAAATAGCTCATTGTGAACGTGAATTCCTTTTTTCAGCTTCTGTATTCTTTCAAATCCCCGACAACAGCACCAAAAACTTGCTTGCTTCTAGAATAGTACACCCTAGTGTAGGTGGTCAGTAATAGTAATAACTCGGTAAGACAGAGGTCGATCCTTAGCGAATTGGTTGAATACGAGAAGGTGAAAAGAAAGAACAATTTATCAAGAGATGAAATCGGGCAATTGTAACAACTTCTAGGGAAATTCTTATATGGGAAAGATACTCTATAGTTTTGGGATCAGGAAATGTTCATCTATATTAAATATAATACCAATGCAATTATTTATTGTCTCGGATGACTTCCAATATCAATGCAATCAACCAGTAAATATAGCTTTAAAAATTAAGATTTGATTGATATGAAAATATGAATTTAAGAACTAGTATCATAGACTCGCAAGGAATTATAAGAATTATTCATACCCAAAAATTAGTCCAGTTAATAAGTAATCAAACAAGAATACAAAGTATAATATTTTGGTTAGAAATCATTCATTCAATCGAAATAATAAGAAGATAAATCATTCAAGAATAATAAAAGAACAATTGTATTATTATAAATATCCAATACAAATTCCAAGAACCATACCCTAACTAGAGAGCAGAAGGCAGATAACTCATTGGCCATAGAGGTACTCTCAAAGAGACAGAGAAAAATAAATGATCAGTTTAAGAACTGATCATTTTTAGGCCAACCTCCTCTGTTTTTTATAGGGGGTGATATCCTCAAAGAAATTCAGAATAAAATAATAAAACTCCTACTAGGTCAAGACTTCAACGACGTAGATTCTGTAGGCATGTCCGTACGCAAGAGCTGCATCTTGACGCAAGTCTCAAAATCTTGACTTGGTCAACAACTAAGTCCAAACAGTCAATTTTGTTCTAACGAAGGTACATCGTATCGTCAAATGTTGGTCAACATGCATCCCCACGTCCTAACACCTTGAAATCTCTAGAATAAAAAAATTTAGCCATCGCGCCCAGGCGGAGAAGTTGCATCTAGATGAAAGTCTTACGTATCGTCATTTCAGAATACTTAGTCAAATTCTAAGACTGGCATTGTTTCAACACTCGCGTCCGGATGCACCAAGCTATCCAAGAATCCAGTCCCACGATGTCCAATGTTGACTATGGACTGTTGACTCCTTTTGTAACTACACTTTGATCCCTTTGATTTTCTTGTAATCTCCAATCGTCCGGTCAATTTACCAAGCACTTTAATTCAGCTCAATTCACCTGTTTTACTTGATAAAATCATCAAACACTAAAAACCAATCAAAGCATAAAACCAAAGGATTATCCAATTAATAATTTAGAATCAATGCAATTTGTCATAAATAATAAACAAAGAACTGATACTTTTGATGACGAATCAATATGCACAAGTATCAATATTCCTCCCATCATGGGATGTTTCCTCTTGTACAGTTGGTATTGAAGAAGTATACACAGATCTATCTCCTCTCAACTCCTCGAGAACAATTCTACTCTTGGGCTTGTGATTCATCACGTAGTCTTACTATAAGAATTGGGCATTCAAGCTAGCAATGACCTTTTGATTCTTAGGATTATAGAAAAGACCACCTTTTGTTCCTCTTGGATACCCTATAAACAAGCAGACTTTTGTGCCACATTTTTCAAGGCATATCCTAAAAAGGAATTAGGTAAAACTAAATAACTCGTCATACATCTCACATTATCCATAACAGTCATATTCTTTCTTTTTGTCACACCATTTTGTTGTGGTGTGCCAGGTGCATAACACTGGGATGTAATCCCTACCTCTAATAAGTAGTCCCTAAACTCTCTTAAGATGTATTCGCCAGCACAATCAGATCGTAATGTCTTGATACACTTTTTTACCCTTCTCCGTTTCAACCTTATCTTTGAATTTCTCAAAGTATTCAAACTTATAGTGCATCAAATAAATGTACTCATACCTTGAATAATCATCAATGAAAGTGATGAAGTATTCAAAGCCTCATATAGCTTGGATAGTCATAGGCCCACACAAATCAGAATGAATCAATGCTAACAGATCTTCACTCTATAGCCCTTGGCCTTAAAATGCTTCTTGGTCATTTCACCTTCCAAGCAAGATTCACAGTCTGGAAGTGCCTTCACTTCCAATGAACTCAATGGTCCACTTATGACCAGTCTTTGAATCCTTTTGAAGTTAATATAACCCAAACATAAGTTCAAAAATACGTTTTGGTTTATTTTAGAAGGTTCTTCTCTCTTATGTGATGAGGTACAAGCATTATTCATTTCAATTAATTGCAGTGTGGGTGAGACATGATTAATAATATAAAGATCATCCATCAATGAATCAGAACAAATAAAATGATTATATCCTAAATATTATATCCATCCTTAACTAATTTAGAAGTCAAACTAAGTTTCTTCTAATACCAGGTGCATAAAGACAATCTTTCAAACTTAAAAACCTATCTCTACTAAAACATATATATAATTCTCCTACTGCAACTATTGATAGTCACATAGCATTGCCCATATATAGATTAATTTTCCCATCATTTTGCAGCCTAGTTTCCTGGAACCCCTACAAGAATTTATAGGCATGATTAATGGCTTCAATATCTATACACTAGGTACCAGTAGATAACACCACTAAACATGATTCAACAACGAGTAAATGAGATTTACCTAAATTGTTCACTTTGTTAAGGATTAATTCTTCTAGCGTCCTTCCTGCTTGTGATGAAAATACTTGCCCTTAGGCTATTTCACTACTCCCCGAGTGCCAACAACATGTTTTTGAACATTTTTTTGCTTCTTTTATCCTTTTGGATTAGAAGTAGAATCTTTCTCAATCATATAAGCATGAGGTTGTTGCTGAAAGAGACCTTCAGTTGCCTAAAGTTCCTTAAAGAGTTGCACCAGAGAATAAAAATGCTTATTTATATTGTAATTTTGGAGAAATTGTTTAACAGACTCTGCAAATATTGGAGTATTATATCAACCTGGGTGTCGCCATCAATATTAGCTTCTAGGATCTCCAGTTCATTAAGAAGACACATCATCTTCAGAATATGATCCCATAAAAGTGCCCCCTCAAACATGCTTGTGATCATCATGTCTTTCTAACAACACGATTTTGATTCTCAAACATTTCTTTGAGGTTCATAATCATGTCGTAGGCAATGGCCATAAGCTCATGCTAATTTTACAACACACTTGACATAAATGTCAAAATGTAACACCGTGCCATCTTATCAGCCTTTTTTCTTCTCCGATGAGCCTAGAATTCCTATTCAGTTGTCCCCTCACCGGGTTCATCTATACATCGGGTTCCTATTCAGCCTAGAATTCCTATTCAGTTAAAAATTATGATAGGCAAAATAAAAGTGTTGAATTCAAATTTAAATTTAGTTATCTCTACCAATTTCTAAATGAATTTGCCAGCAGCCTAATTCACCATGAATAACATGCCTCGATAGGGAGGACGTATACTATCTATCATTTGTCTAGACAGGTCATTGCCTTTTAACTTTGCTCTCTAACCACTATTCCATGACAACTAAAATTACATAGCTGACTTAGTTTTAGTCTTATAAATAACATTAGTGACTCAGATAGAGAGGATATTGCTATTTATAGATAAGTGTAACCTTTACTTAATTTTGTGTCAATTATTTCATAATAGCTCATTCATTGATAGCCTCCTGGCTATCAATGACGAAGAATGTAAAAAATGGATGGTAGCAATAACGGATGAGATGGAGTCTAGGTGATTGGTTGCAAATAGGTATATCAGAAAAAGGAAAATACAATAGACAATGAATGATAAAAATTTAAAGCTCTGCTTGTAGCAAAAGAGTTCAGGTAATTCAAAGGGATTGACTATAACAACAAATTTTATCCCTTTGTAAAGCATTCTTTTATTCATGTTATGTTGGCCATGGGAGCTATGCTTGACCTTGAGTTGTAGTAGCTTGATGATAGAGAATTAGAGGTGGAAATATATATGGGACAACCAAAAGGTTTCAAGGTGCAAAGTAAAGAGAGACTGGTATTTAAAAGGTCTTTTTACGGTTCAAAATAGTCTCCTAAGCAATAATATATGAGGTTTAATTCCTCTATGGTGTATATTGGCTACATAAGGAGCAGTTATGGTAGCTGTGTTTATTATAAGATGTTTGGCCATAGTCCTTTTATTATTTTGATGTTTTATGTTGATAACATGTTGACTGATTCTAATAACATGAATGAGTTAGATTTGCTAAAGTCCAGATTATGAAGTGAGTTTGGTATGAAGGATCTTGGAGTTGCTTAAAAGATCCTCAGCAAGGAAATTCGGAATGACAGAAAAAGGCAAACTATGGGCTTCATAGAAGAAATATGTGGAGAGGGTTCTATAGAGGTTTAACATGGGAAATTCAAAGTCGGTCAGCATATCTCTAGCTCTTTAAATTATCTGCTAGATTATGTTTGTCTACATGTGATAGGTGGAAGAAATGTTCCAGGTTTCGTACACTAGTATAATGGGAAGTTTAATGTATGTCATGCAGGGATGTTAGTGGACTGAAACGGGGACGGGGGGTGTAGTCTTCATACCCATACCCACTTAAAAAAAACTTCGTCCATCCCCAGTCCACTCCTGTTAATGGTTATAATTTTCATCACCTACAGGTAATTTTTTAATCCCCGTCTCCATCCCCGTACCCGCCCAAGCCTAAGCCAACATAATCCAAAGTTCTAAATAAATTCAACATTTTAAATAATTCAACAACATTCTAAATAATCTAATACAACATAATGTAGTATAACATATTCTAACAAAACACAAACAACAAATGTCTAAAATACTACTTGAATATTTGTAATGGGGAAACTTTTCTGCCATGTAGCTTTACACCTTTAATTTAATAAAAAAAATAAAACATAAAAAACTATAATAATTTCATAAAAAATATTTTGTATTTACTAATATAATTAAAAACTTGAACTCTATATATCACAACCAAGCAAAGTTTCAATATATTCTAGTTTGACAAACTCCACTCAATTAACACTCCAAAAAAAATATAAACATAAAGCATGAAGAGTTTCTATGAATGATGGAAAAAAATATCACAAATAGAACTAGGATAACCTAGATTCAAGGTTAATGAAAACCTAAGCAGCTGATAAAAACTACTAGAAAAACCCAAGTCAGTTAATATCTATCAACCAATAGAGTCAAAAGCAAAACCCACAAAACTACACACACAAGTCGGTTAATATCTTCAAAATCAAAATCTAAGGGGTTAGGGAAATCTAAGAGGTTAGACTTAGGGATTTGTTTTTGGGTGAGATGGGTTTCTAGATTAGACTCAAAATAAATCAGGCATAGATTAACATTGAGTTACATTTTCAATTTGGAGACTTAGATTTTGATTAGGGATTAGGCATTCAGACAAGAGAGAGAAAGAGAAAGAAGGAAATAGAAAAAAAGAGAGAGACAGACAGAACACAAGCATTATTGCATTACCTAGTCAGCCACGCAACTATCAACAAGAAAGCAAAAGAAGGCAGCCTCATCTTCTTCTTGGCAGAGGTAGTGGGCGGCGTAACAATGACTAACAAGAGAGTGAATTTAGGAGGTAGAGAGACAGAGTGATGGAGGGAGAGATGACTGATCTGTGAGGGAGAGACGATGGAGGGAGAGAGACAGAGCGATGGACTGATAGAGGCGGGCAGCTAATAGAGAGTAAGTTAGGGCTTGGAGTATTTTGATTTATATATTTATATATATATATATATATATA